>OX451345.1:4177976-4449631 GCA_949629155.1 Myopa testacea | reverse complement strand
TATGGGTTTCACAACTGGATGGTTTTCCGGTACCGCGTCGTGCAGAAACAACAAAGCTATATCGTCTTGGAACGTATCTCTGAAGCGGTCATGTGGGTAAACGATATGAGTGATGTCGAAGACCAGAGTATTATTGTCTTGTTTGAAACGATTCAGAGAACCCATAACTACTTTGAAAGTGTCTGCTCTGCGATATCTGAAATCTTTTGATTCATAGCTGAAGATGTAAGGCAACGTTAACGCTTGTGTTAATTACAAAATCTTATGGAAGTGACACGGTCACTTACTCGACAAAACAATGTGCCGCCGATGCCACAACAGAGGGCGTGATTAGAGACCCACCACAAATGTGACCTGGACCAAAGAACCAGTCCGTTTCACGCCGACGCACCGAAACTTGATGCATAGTTTTGTTCTGGAGAGCTTCGGTTCCATTGACAATTCGGGGGCCAAGTGTATAATCGCTGTTAGCGGACGGAGATAGAAGGGTAGCAGCTAGAAATTAAAAATTGAACCACGACGATTGAGCTATCTAAGGAAAAAATAATTTCGGATACCGACCTGTGACAGAAATCTGTAGCAGCAGCGGACAGATGAGGACCGCCGCTGGACGAGGAGAACCCAATGACACCATTTTCACTACTGAAACCACCACGAATAACGCGAACTTGAACAAGTTTTCTCGGAAATTCAGTAACGTAATCTAATCGTAAAATATTAAGTGCAAAAATAACCATCGAAGCGGCAGAAGACATTTTTTACGCCTTTTGAAGCTTATCTTTTGACGCAACTGCTAGCATTTCCAAATCAATACAATAAAAATCGAATAGTTAAGAATCGACATGGGAAATTTTCGATTGGCTAAATTTCATATCTGATACAATAATTCAATAACTTTAAGTTATATGAGGGCTATAATATGGCAACCAATTAATTGATCGTGTGTTCTTTTTGGATATCTCAATCAGTAGACCTGAAGTCAATACGAAGGCTGAAAATAGCTTGATAAGGCTTCAAGAACATAATTATAATTACTCAATGACGATTAAATTTACTGAGTGATTAAAGATAACTCTTGAATATAGTAACATCTAGTTCCTAGTTTGCTCTAATAATTAGTATTCTTAATAATTAATATTCTAATAATGTTTCAAGTGGTTAAAATTATTTAGAAACTTACTTCAGTTTCTTATTATTACATTTTATATTAATTTAATTAAAATGTTACAATTTTAATGTTTTTCTAAGTTTAGAAACATTTGAATATGTTATCAATGCTAACAACATCTTTTAATAGTGTCATTCATTGTCTACATCGAGTCTGAGACAAGTGAGCTGTTATATTTGAAAGTATAAGTCCAATTTTTTTAAAAAATGTGTTAATGGTAATTTTAGTAAGATATAAACACATTATTTTCATATTTGTAATCATACGTTAAATGGAGTACGTTTTTCTTTACAAAGTCAACAAAAGAATTTCGACTATAAAATGTTATCACAAAAATATTTTTTTTGTAAGTCCACTCTAATAATTACAATTAAAACAACTGTTTATTGCAATTACTATTGATTATTGCTACTTCAGTGTAAGCTGTTCGTTAGCAGATATTACTTATCTAGTGCTAGTGTTGGAACATTGATAACAAGATAACGGTATCATTGTTCTGATGAAATGAAGGCCACATTATAGCATACAGTGACATGTGTACCGGACAGAATCGAAATATAAAGCCCGCACTGATGTGGTTAACGATTGCTCAATCAGCTGATAATAGCATAAATATTATTAACCACAAATTTTTTTTAATCCGGCCATTCATTTCTTCCAAACGGCAGAGAGTTGCAGAAACAGCATTAAAGAAAAAGGATGAATTATATACTGCTCAAGACTAAATATTATAATGCCATGAAAACTTACCTAAAAATAGCTTAAGTTTATATGAAATGAAAAGAAAAGATTTTGTCTGGACCAAATATTTAGAAGAGGCAATATCAAACAGGAAAAACAATACGGACGGTGAAATTTACGGTTTAATTGCCTTAATTTTAATTATAATTTTGTACATTAAAAAATCCAGTTCAGTGAAGTCTATACAAAAATGGACGTAAATTGGACAATTTCTTGATTCAATTTCTTATGATATGTTATTTTTGAAAATGGTATAAGTCTATTTTGAGCTAAAAAATCCTTTATTTTTTGAAATATTTTCAATAACTATTATTTCATAATAAAATTTAATAGGTGTGTAGTGTTAAAAATATCACTCGAATTCATTAACGTTTGCCAATATTTTTAAATGAATTCAGAAGCAAACCTTTAAGTATCTCGATACTTGATAAAATGGACTTACACCACTTTCAAATATAACAGCTCAAGTTACGATAAAGCCCAACTTAATCTCTCTCTCTCTCTCTCTCCTTTTCTCTCTCTCTTTCTCTCTCTCTCTCTCTCTCTCTCTCTCTCTCTCTCTCTCTCTCTGTCTCTCATTTTCAGTAATAATACTCACTGTATTCCGGTAGAGAATACTCGATTTCGACAACAGCTGCTCCGCCATCACCAACGCCGCCGTGACAAAGCATACTCATGATGTGTTGATTGGTTAACCCGATCGTTGAGATGCCATCGATCTGGTGGATGCGATCGCCGGGCGCTAGAAAATCAGCCGCATGTCCCAGTGGACTGAGAGAACCGATAACAGGTGGATACGAAAGGTCGTGACGTTCTGTAGA
Source organism: Myopa testacea (assembly GCA_949629155.1). Taxonomy (NCBI): domain Eukaryota; kingdom Metazoa; phylum Arthropoda; class Insecta; order Diptera; family Conopidae; genus Myopa; species Myopa testacea. The sequence goes on along the minus strand of OX451345.1, from coordinate 4,446,901 downwards.
GGAAAAGAAGGATGTGTGTTTAAACAATCAGGTAATAAATGGAAATTAACGAAAAAACGAGTGAAGGGAATGAAGGGAATCAAGGAAAAACATATGAGATCTGTTTATTGGAATGTTTATGTATGGCTGCAAGTTTTGTGTTTATTTAACAAAAGGAAGTGTTTGCGGATGAGTTTATGACTTGATGAGAACTCATAAAATCAACTGTAAATCAAGCTGCAAACTATAAACATAGAACTTAACAACAACTTGTTTAATTAATATTGTAAAAATACTGTAAATACTCTTAAAAATAATAATAATAAAGAGTAAGAAATTATAAAATAAAATTTCTTGATTTCTATTCAGATTTTATTATTATTAGAAACCGATTCACGATTCTTATTATACCGAAAAATCTGTTAGTTACAAAGGCTAAATTTGGGTCCCGCAAAGAAATAACGAAACAATAAATTATATTTCTCCAATCTCGAGCCTCGAATCTGAAAATTAGACTCGCATATTTCAGTTTATACAGCTTCATAATTCTTCACTGATCCACAAAACCATAACGACCGAAAATCATGCTTCATAAAAAACAGACAAGTTATACCATAAGAACGGATACACATACAAGATGTATTTTTATTATTTTAATTTTTTATTGCATTTTTGGGGGTGTTTCTTTTCATCATTCATATTCTTTCGCTTCACAAGAAAAATGTCCCTCTACTTGAGTATGTAAAAAAATACTAAACATGGTACACTTTTTATTTTTTTAGATAGATAGACATACGATGTATGTTGAGATAAATATGTAATTACAAGTGTTTGTAGTCAGGACTGGTATCTTAGCGCCTCTCTTAAGATTATAATAAATTCTACATACATAATTTAGCTTTAAGCAAACTATTGCTTGTTTAGATAATCATCTGTATTTGTTAAGTATTTTTTTTTCTTTTATTTTGGCAACTATTTTCTTCGTACTATGTTGTTATTATTTCTTTTCTATCCATCTGTCTAGACGTTATAGCAGCCATAATTACGCGTTTCTCAGCATAAACACATGGTTGCTGTCCAAGTCCAAAAGTGAGCGGAACAAAAGCATAATTTATCAGCTCATATGTATGTACATTTATCTAGTATACAGTATATGAGCCAGAAAAATTGGGCTCTACACATCGTCACTGCAACAATGACAATCATCCGTTGGACCGAATTCAAATTTCAACCCGTATATCATCATGTTTTGCATGATTTATTTAATATTTTTCTTTGGCAGACAGAATATATGTAAGTATACTTCTATATATCTACGATTGTGTATTCGTATGCCTTTGTTGTTGTGTTTGTCTTTCCTTATTTCTCTTAGTGTATATATTTGGCTTGCAGCCATGAAGATTTACAAATGTTTTGAAATGAAATCTCTTCGACTGTGAATGAAATGATGTGAATAAGTGTAGCTAAAGTTTTAAGTAAAACGTTGATGATTTCATATAATAAAAAACAAACAAACAGTCAAACAAACAATCGAGGAAACAATCAACGAAAGATTTCATCCGAAAGGGTTGAAAGATTTTCATTTCCTTGAAAAAATTTACAGAAAGACAACACTTAGGTTCTTACAAGATTCGGGGTCTATTTAAGGGCCATTTAGGGTCTATTTAAGGATCATTTAGACATCATTTTAGGATTATTCAGGAACCATTTAAGTACCATTTAACAATCATTTGAGGTTTCATATAAGAATATTTAGGTACCATTTAAGGAGCATTTAAGTGAGATTTCCATATAAATTTAATCAAATAAACAGGCCCATTTGGAGTTAGTCATGGGTCTTGGTATTGTATCAGTATATCCTTTGATTGTATCACATAAATTGATTGTATCTTCTTTAATTGTATCTCATGAACCTCGAATTTGAATACCGACTTCAGGATTTAGAAAACATCAAGTGCTTTCGTTTTTAGTCCATGATATTATATGTATAATAAGTTATCATTTTTGCTCATCTTTATTCGTCTTTAGCTTAATTTTTGTTTCTACTACTTTTTTCTTAGAAAAGGGTATAAATTGTTATTCTTTACAAAAATAATTTCCAATGCCCGCAGCATAGAATTAAATCCACAAAAGAAAATGTTTAAAAAAGAATTTTAATTTTAATTTTTTATATGTTCACGTTGCTTATAATTTAAAAGATGGCAAATTTTCCCCTTCTTTTTTCGGTTTTGTCGATCTTTCCTTCTCGATTTTTAATGACATGAAAATGCACTGAATTTAAGCTGCCGCGTTACCGTATTAATTGAATATTATTTCAAAATTTATGCTTCTAATTTATGAAGTCATCGTCCATCATCACGGTTGCCTTCCAACTAATTAATTTATGCGAACCATTTCGAGGAAAGCTGAATTTCTGCGGCGAACACGCCTCATTACAAATGATTGGAAGGGAGGACGAGGGAGTGTGGAAAAGAGTGCTTTTCGGTTCGGAATGAAATTCAAAAATCTATGAGTTCACAAGAAGAAGAAATGAAAAACTGTTCAATTTTTTTATATTCGTGGAAATGTACGCAAAATTATGTCGAACGAAACGATTGTAAAGCTTTGTAAAAATAGAAAAATATCTCAAGACTCAAGTCAAGTAAAAGAAATGTCAGCTGTCAAATATTGGATGTTTCTACTTGTCAAAAAGTTTCGAAAGATTTTTTTTTTCAGTGAAGCGTAAAAGCCAAAATATTGGATGGGAAGAGAAGGTTAAGAAACGGGAAAGAAACACGATCATTGAGCTCACTTTTCGTTGGGTTGTTTTTCCAGAACATTTTTAGAGCATTTTAATTATTAACCGAAGAACGGAAAATATCGAAATATTGAAAACGGTCTCAACTGTCCCAAGAGTCTTTGAAGCACCCGTCGAAGCACCAAATCGAATCGAACCGAACCAAGATGAACGGATGCATGGCCAACTGACTGATTGAATAACTCTCTACATTGATTGACTGAGAGACTAACTGAACTGAACTGCTTGATTGACTGAACTGAGCAGAACTGCCTGATTGACACTCTGGCAGACACTCTGACAGCCAGATGCGGGCGCACTCATATTCTAAAACGATCAACAGATTCTATTCGAGTTCTAATTAAAATGTGCTGCCGGCTTCCTACTTCTTTACTTCATGTATTACGTAAGCCAGCGCGTGGCATTACTTAGAACTGTCAAAATTAGTTTACGCAATTATGTATAAAGCACAAATCACTTCAATCATAATTAGAGGAAAACTGAAAGCAATTAAAAGGTCGAAAAACTTGTTTTGGTTCGCATAATGAAGAGGGTTCGAGCAGAGAAGGGTGAAGAGGGTCGAAGTCAGGAAGTACTTGAAAATCGGATATTAAAAATCCATTTAAATACATTTAACTAAAGAGGTCCCAGAGAATTCTTGAGATAATCGGTCCAATACACCAACTACCCCCACCCCCAACAACCATTAGACCCCGCAGAGTGAAATAGGTTTATGGAAGGAGTAGAAGAGTGGTTTTCTTACCTGCAAAAGTGATGCCCATGTTGAGTGCGTTGTCACGTGGCAGAGTGATTGTTGCGTAGGTTGTACCACGATCAGGGGCAAGACCGCTATCCTCCGATTGAGCGGGACTCATGGCACGATCAACTGTAAATATATATATACAATATAAAATAAGTATATAAGTATACATAAATATATACATACATATATGTTCATGCAAAAATATGTGAATCTCAGTTTTCTTTATATAAAAGTTATTTAAATGTACTTAAAAGTCACAATTTAGTATCACTTTATTTGGATTAAAGCTTTTCATTAACGAAATCATTTCTAAACGTATCCCAATTGGAAATAATGAAATAATAAATCATTTTCCTCCCTCTTGTAGAAATTTAAGTAATCACGAAATTGATGCTTTCATAACACTGTTTTCTAATTCTTTAAATTCATTGGTTGCGCTTCATTCTGAAAGAATTGTTAGAGAAAATAATAAAATTATTATTTCTGACAATATAAAATATTTGTTCACAATCAAGCATCGTTGGCAGAGGGATTTGAAGCGTATTTATCATAGTAATTTTAACCGTTCAACTCCAAGCTACTTACTCCTGTCTAAGCAAATTCAACTGTTGAGCATTATTATTAAAAAACAAGTACAAATTGAACAGTCCAAAATTTTTAGCGATAAACGGAGAAAGATTGTGCCAGGCCCAAGGGCTCATAAACAAATCTATAGTTTAATAGGAGCTAAAAAAAAATCATTAACAAAAAACCTTTCAGTTAACGGCGTCGATATTGAAAATAATGATGAAAAACTGCAATATCTGCTAGCTCATTTTTCGAATATTTACAAGGGTTGTCCTCCTGGCAGGGACATTTCTTATATAGAAAATACACTAACAAATATTTTTGCTCAATCTCCACAAAGCATCCATATTTTTAGTAATGTTTTAAGTGCACTCAATGCATGCCACCTTCCTAAGTTGACTTATTTGGACGAAGTTTTTTCTTGTGTTGTTGAACTGAATAGCAAAAGGTCTTCTGGACTAGACGACATATCTAATTTCTTAATTAAAAGACTTCCTATGAAAGCTTTTGAATATATTACAATTGTTTTTAATAATTGTTTAAATAATTCATATTTTCCTGACGCGTGGAAAGTCTCTAAGATTATTCCTATTCAAAAAAAGTCAAACAGCTTTGAGTTAAATAATCTGAGACCAATTTCTTTGTTGTCTAATCTAGGAAAGCTTTTTGAAAACGTTATTCACAAAATTATGGACGTCGGGCTAGATCCATCTTATATTCCAAATTTGCAGTTTGGTTTTAAAAAAGGTCACTCAACAGTTGATGCTTTATTGAAATTTCAAAATGATATAGTTTCTAACTTGCGTAATCGTTGTTGTACCGTTGCAATTTCTTTAGACATTGAAAAGGCTTTTGATCACGCATATCATAACGGAATTCTTTTTAAAATGTTTCAAATTGGTTTCGATCCCTCAACTATTAAATTATTCAAGAGTTTCTTTGTCAACAGAAAGTTTTGCGTTCTTTTTAATGGATTGCTTTCGGATATTGGTGACATAAGTTGTGGAGTCCCTCAGGGCTCCATCTTGGCTCCTCATCTTTTCAATATTTTAATGTACGATTTCCCACATTTTGGGCCTAATTCGACGGGTCTTTTGTATGCTGACGACTCTCTTCTCTACTCTCACCATGAGTCCCCTAGGATGGCGTTAGATCAGACTGTGCAACACTTGCAAATCGTTCGACGTTTTTACGAGGACTGGGGTATTAAAGTTAATGCATCTAAAAGTGAAGCCATTTGCATCAGGAATGCTTCAGGGAGATGTAAGTCGTTTGTAGTGCCTGAAAGCAAAACTTTACAATACGCTTTGAATGGGTCTGAGGTTCCTTTCAAGGATACCATTAAATATCTTGGCATTAATTTTTACAGTCTTCTGAAATTTAACAAACATGCAAGAATTGTACTGAAAAAAGCCTACAGAATTTTGGCTACTTTTTCGAGTGTTTTTTGGAATAGAAATTTACCTTGTTTATTTATTTATTTGTTTTTTAAGAAAACAAAACTTTTGTTGTATAAAACCTGTATTAGACCTGTTATCTTGTATGGCTTTCCCATTTGGTTTAACGTTTCTCCAACTGTCATTAGAGAATTTGAAATTTTGGAACGCAAGGTCTTACGTCATTGTATTGGAAAGTATTTCCAATCGCCTACAAAACGTTACTCGAATCGTTTCGTTTATTCGGAAGCTAAAGTATGTCCAATTGGCCTTTACGTGTCAGATATTCTGCATAGATTTGTAAATAGAATGTCTTGCCATGATAACGATTGCATTCTTGACATCTTCAACCAACAAAGAGTCTTTAGCTGGTCAAATTTAAGGTATTTATCACCTATTGGCTTCGTTAACGAAGCTCCTGCTAATTTTGATTTAAATGTGTCACTTTGTCACAATTTTTATAAAAATACAGTTCCTGATTCTCATAGAGGTTAGCACTCAAATGTGTCTAAAAGGTTTGTTCTCTCTTTTTTGTTTTTGTATTAATTTTTTATTATTGTTTTCTTTATTTTAATTTACTTAGAGCATAAGTTAGCATTAAGTTAACATTAAGTTAGCATTAAGATCTAATCTAGGTTAGGAGATATACATCTCAATATATGTCAGCTCCGGGAGCAAGAGCGTTTAATGTTCACGTTATTGTTTTCTTCAATGTTCTCTTCTTATTAATAAGTATGATACTGCTGTACATATATGTTTTTAAGATAATACATTATAGTCTTTAATTTTTGTCCACAATTGTAATTCGAATTTTGTCAACTTATAATGTTGTTGAAAAAAAGGCTCAATAAATTTCAATTTCAATTTCAATTTCAATTTGGATTAAAGCTTAAAAGTATTAACTATGGTCTGGCCGAAGTTCATATACCCTAATAAAAATTTATAATTGAATTCGGTGAGCAGATCACGGCATTTTTGCGGTTTGCTCTGATACATTAAATCTCGGAACAGAATTTGTACCTTAGATCTCTACTAATTGCTGGGAATTTCGGCTTTAAAATCGGATGCATAACTAATTACTTAAAAAGTAGGCGTGACAGGGTTCCGATTAACTCAATTTTTGCACATCGCACGCCCACTACTTAGAATGAGGCATCGACAGAGGGAGTGAGGAGCATTATTTATGATAAGAAGAACAAAACACCTACATATTTTTATTGTGTGAGTGAATGAGTGTGTCTGTGTAAGTGTGTATGTGTGGGAGTGAGTGAGTTTACCTCGTTCGTGCACGCATCGTAAAATAAACTGTGTAATTTTTATTATATCCTTATAATTGTTTATTTTTTGCTTTGCCAAATCGGCGTGTAGCATAAAATTTGTTTGTTAAAAATATCTTCGGCGGATACGTAAAACTTGCAGTCTTTTTAGTTACAAAAAAATATGAGTATATCTGAAAATGTATCTTAAATTGTGACATTCTTATTATTATAAGAAAGAAGTTCGAGTAGATAGAAATCTAAAAAGTATTTATACAACATAATAAATAATCTCCCAAAAGTGACACTAAAAACCAACTCTCAACAAGGAAAAATAAATGAAAAAAACTTGGAAAAAAAAGTGGGGACCTCCAGAAACCACTCAAAACGGAAATCGAAATGAAGCGCGTAGAAATTTGCGTCTGACGGATGGTTTGCTTGTTTTTTTTTTGTTGTACAGAGTGAACGTTGTTGTTGTTGTTGTCTTCCTCGTCGTTGTATTTTGATGCTACATTCGTTTTCCAAAAAAGCAGACCTAATAAACACCAAAAAAGCACGCACACACACACAAACATGGGAAAACGTACAAAGAAAAACAGCATTTTCATGAAAACCTCGTGTTTCTAGAGAATCAATGAAATCTGTATTAGAAAGATATTCGATGTTTATTCGATGTTTTAGGCCAGATTTTTAACCTTCAGGTTTCTTCAATGAAGTATTTTTTACTGATTAACTGGTTCTTTTTTCCCAGAGTTTATTTGCTTTATCGTTTATTTTTTATCTAAAAACTACATCGATTCTATTTTTGCATACTCGTACATCTGTACATCTGATTATATTCTCATTATATTATTATTATTATATTATTATTATTTTTAAAATTACATATGAATGAAGAAAAAATAATCTTTCATATAATAATAGAGTGTGGGCTGGTTTCTTTTTTAAAATTTTATTTAAAATATAAAAGTTTGAATTGCTCTTAAAGAAAGGCATTTTTAGCAAGAAACCAGCCGATGGCCCACCTATTATCATTTAATACTTTACTTTAATTGTAATATCAATTGTATTTGTGTTTGCTATAGAAAAACAAACCTCATTAAATTTTTCTCTAGAATTTTTTTTCCTAGAGTTTTCCTTTTATAGTTTTTCCTTTATAAGTTTGTCTAAGTTTTTCTAAGGAATAATTATAATGTTCAGTTTCAAGTAGTTGATTTAAGATAATAATATTTAGTTTGTTGTTTGGAAACTAAACGTAATAGTGGATATGTATGTAGTTCATATTGTTATTATTGTTGTTGTACTTTGTAAAAGCATTTTCCTCAAAATTTACTTCCCTTTGTTTATATTTTGTTTTTTGTGTTTTTTTGCTGGTTTTTGGTGTTTTTATTCTTTGTGTGGTTTTTTTATTTGGCGCTCTAATTTTTGGTGTTGTTTTCCAGAATCTTTGAAGCGAATTTTATGGCGCTTAAACGCAGACATCACTAAAAATGTTGTTAAAAAACCATTTCGATTTTTATTCTATACGCAAAAAAACATAATCTAATTTTAATTCCATTTATTTTACTTAAGAGATTAAAACGCTTAACGAGGAGGTTAATTTTTCTTTTTTACGATTGATTTGCGTTGGTTTTTCCTTGCTTTTTGCTGCTATTATTTTACAATATTGCTTCTTTTGTTGCCTGAAGAATTCTTCATGTTTTAATGCCTTCATCATTTATGAAGGTCATCAGCAGAGATTACATTTTTATGGTTGTTTTTTTTTAATTTTCTTTCTTTTACTTAATTTGTTGTAATTAATGTCTTGTTAAGCCTTTTCAAAAATTTCTTCAATTTTTTTAATTCTTTTTCGCATTTTCTTTTATTACTTTTCCCTCAATTAAATGGTTTTATCGCATTTATTATTAATTCATCATGTTTCATTAATAATTTCATGTAATTAATAATCGTATTTTGAAGAAAAAACGTAGAGGAAGTCCACCGCCGCCTGCTGGACACCAACGCGTATGAATTCAACGCCGCGTCGCACTCCCTGCTCTCGTCCCTTCGTCCACACTTCATTACAAGCATACTTCAATCAATACCGCGGAGCTCATTACGTCGTCGACCTACTTTTTTCACTATTAGAATTGAACAGTGGAGGAGGAGAAGGCGGGGGAGGGGAACATTGAATATCAATGAGTTTTCCTTAAAAATATTTCGCACTCATTTTATGCGGCGGTGACGGCGACGGCGGCTGCTCTCGTGGCCAACAAACGTGTTGTATGTGTGTTGGTTTGTATGTGTATGTGTGGGTTTATGTATGTATAAGTGTGTGCGTTGAAAACCATAAAAAGACGAGGACGCTTCTTAAAATGGTTGCAAATAATGAAAGATTTATTTTAGTGGCTGTCAACAAGCGCACGCGTTTCGCATAATTTTTTTCCACGTCTCGGTTTTTTTAAATTATATTTATTTAAATTTTGAGATTGTGATCGCTTCAAAAGTAGTCGTTGCTGCTGCTGTTGTTGTTGCTCGTTGCTGCTGCTGTTGTTGTTGCTCGTAGCTTCCAATTTAATGGAGCGGTCCAGCCATTCATCCATTCACGCGTTTCCGAAGCTGTCTATCCGTCCGTCTGTCTGTCCGTTTATCTGTCCCGCATTTTGCTATCTTCGCGTGGATGCCACCCGCTACTTGTGCAATTCGTCGCGCTGCTTCTAACGAATGCTTTTTGTTTTCCAAGCGTTGCGACAAGTTTTCGGATTTTCGCCTTTTTACGGTTTTTGTGATGTAAATCGGATGGGATTCTTTGATGTCGATGCCGCTGTCGGTGATGTTTGACAAGCTGCTGCTGCTGTTGCTGCCTTTTTAGTAACGCTTCAAATTTAGATCATTGAATGCACTTTCCGCGAATTAACGTGACTTCGGTTGGCAGTCCCAAAGACTTTATTATTTATTCGGTTTCCTGGGATGAACTGCTCACCAGGGGAAGAACGAGTGTATAGTGTAGCTGTCCAGAGCACGATCACTTCTTAATGCCGCAGCTTCAATTAGTGAAGCTCACCTGTCTTAATAACTTCGGTTATTTCAATGAAAATCCTCAACCACATTCGAGTGTTTCTCTGACGAATGACATTTCTTAAGATTCCAAAGGATGAATAAAGGTCTTGTCAAGTCTCTTCTAGGACTTGATTTGTGGTCTCTTCTCTCACTTGATTTGTGCTCTGCTGTGACTTGATTTTTGATCTCTTCTCTAATTTTATTTGTGGCCTCCCCCATGACTCTCTGTCTTCATTTGTTCTCTATTCTATCACTTTATTTATGATCTCGTTTCCTTGATTTGTCCTCCTTTCTTTTTTTTTACTTCTCTTTACTCTCTTCATTTATACTCTATTCTCTGACTTGGTCCCTGCGCTCTTCTCAAACCTAATTTTTAGTCTCTTCGGTAGCTTGATTTGTCCTCTTATTTTTCTTGGTTTTCTAGGTTCCTTTTTCGGTCTCTTTGTTCCGTCTCTTCGATTTTCTTCCTTGCAATTCCTCCGATTATCCTGATCATATTTTCCGATCTACTGATTCTATGGCTTTTCACTTGTTTCTTCAGCCTTTAGTTTTCTTGCCTTTTCCAATCTCTTCTCTTCACTCTGTCTCTTTCTCTCTCTCTCTCTCTCGCTCTATCTTCCCCTTTCTCGCTCACTACTTTTTATTACTTCTATAATAATATTTTTGTATAGTCTGCAGTCGTATAGACTGTAATTAAAAACAGGAACTCAACTTTGGTCATCTAAAAAAAGTGTCTTTTATAGTATAACAACCTCGAACGACATCCAACACCGTCGCTTGATCTGAAATTTTATGGCGACTCTTCACTCGCTGATTTTATCTGCGATGCTCTGTATTTCAAAAAAATATCATATTCGAGCATATATAAAAATAAGTTTTCATAATTTCATTGCTTTGTCCCTTCTTCGGTAGCCTCTTCTCTCCTTTTCCCACTCTCTCTCTTCCACTCTCCCTCTCCCTCACACTCTCTCCCTCTTAACGTGTAAATGAAAAAAAGTGTTTCTAAAAGCATAAGTTTGCTTTTATGCGGTTTTTCAATTTAAGAACGAGGGCGGCGCAAATCGAAATCTCGCTTTGATCTTTTAACGGTTGTGTAAAAAATAAATTAGACAAAAATGAAAAACGGTTTTAATTCGCTAGAGGGAGCTGCGACTGTTGTTGCTGCTGGTATAAAGCTATAAATTGGCATAATTTATTAGTCATGCCGGGTAAGTAAAGCAAACAAAATGACTGACTGCCTGACGATTTCATTGACTGAGAGATTGACTGACAAATTGACTGCTCGACTTAATTATGGTCTAAATGAATGCCGCTTTTCCTCGATTGATGGATGGAGAAAAGTGCTAGAGTTCAAAAAGTCGCTTGTCGTTATTATTATAGTATTAGCTCTCAGGGGCCAATCAAAACTACTCTCAAAAGACCATAAATTAAAGTTTCTCGGAAGAGACCTGAAAAGAGACCGCCGAAGAATCGTACTCTAAACTTTATGCAGTGCTGTTTAAGGTTTCAATATCGAGGATCCTTTTAAAAAAGAGTCCTATTTATATTAATTTTCCCTCTTGATTTAAGAAACCGAATACTATTTCTGGATACTCTTAGAGACTTTGGAGCCTCTTTACGAATTCTTGTATTTTTATTTTTATTTTTTCAATTAACTTTCATTCCACTCCGCCCCTGGAGACTCTACGAAATTCGTTTGCAACTCTTTGAAACATCGTTTTGAAAGCATTTCTTAATTTATCTCTATAAAGTTGATTTTTTTTTCGATTTTTATTTTATAATAATTTATAGCGATTGCGGCTGCTATTGATTTAGTTGTCAAACTTTGACAGTTTGAATTGTTTTATTTTCTTCATTCGTGCTTCTGTGGCAAAAATTAGATGGCAAAAATGAACACTTGGCTTAGAAATCTGCCAACCGGATGGTCTTTTCAAGACATTTAATAGTTGAAAAATCACAGAACAAGTACGAAATAAAAATTTCTGCTTTAAACTTTCGAAACGTTTCGCTGAACCTCAATGAATCGTTTCTAATTTATGGAGGTTGCAGTTGTAGTTGTCGCTGCGCTCTGTCGCTTGCGCGGAAATGGCGTAAATCCTGCTCGGAAAACAGAGAGACCACCCAGTCCCATCCCGAACCCATTCCACCGAAGTCAAGACCCCATTTTAGAACTCGAACCAACTCGTTCCGGCGAAGTTCTGTTCTGTTCACCCTCTAAATATTTACAAGCGTTTCTCGCTCCAGACCAGATCCTGGCGAGATTAAAGAGATCACAGATCACTTCCTTCGAGCTGACACTCCAGGAAAGAGTCTTAAAAGTGTTGCCAACCCAGCAAAAAACAAAAACAAATCTCGTCAAAGGCAATTCATGTGTGATTATGTTGAAGAGTTTAGCCAACATCAACAGAGTTGGACGATTTTGTTGATTCTTAAAGTCAACCCTTTCAAAATGCTTCTACTTTTTCTGTTATATCTTATGTAATTTCGGATTTTCTTGTTCCATTCTTAGTTCTTTTATTTTTCATCTTTTTTCATTTGTTGTGTCTTTTCTTTTCCAGCTTCTGCTCCTTTCTTTTCTTTTCTTGTAGTTTTTATTTTCTTGTCCTTTATTCATTTGATGTTAGTTTTCCGCCATTTTTGGTTCATTTAAAGCGTAGAATTTTCGCTCTTCTCACTCGGCTCTCTGTGGTACATTTATTTCGAAAATAGTCATCACTTAAGTGTTGCCTTATTGTCTGTATTCTAAAGTGTTTTTCCTTTTTTCCCCTTCTCTCTCTCTCTCTCTCTCTCTTCCCTCTCTTTCAGTAACTTTGTCTTCTCTTCTCGTTGTCACGATCTTGATAATTTGTTTACTGCTGTCACGAAAGACAGAAACAATACACAGACAATCTTTCTAAGCGAATATCAAAGATTTAGAATCCTTTTCTGGAGCATATAGTGTTTGGTAAGGAAACGCCAATCGTGTTTTTGTTTTTTTCTGTTGTTGTAGAATGTGGAGCAGACCCCAAAAACAAAAAAATCTTCCCCCGGCCCCCTCTGGTTTCGGAGTTATAGCGCTTTGAAATTTGAACTAATTTGCCTAATATCTCCTTAACTATAGAAGATATCCGGTATAGATGTATATCGTTGGAAAGGTAACTTAAATGCCTTTCATTTATGTAAAGTAAGATTTTGCCGAAAAACGCATATTTTTGGAGAAAACGTGTATAATGTAAGGGCGTGTATGCGTCCTCCGGCCTTCGGCCTACGGCCGCGCTTTTTGATTATAACCCTCAGTATGTCAAACACCGGCTACGCAACAGAATAGTGTTTTGTGGCCAATTTTAGGGCGTGTATGCGTCCTCCGGCCTTCGGCCTACGGCCGCGCTTTTTGATTATAACCCTCAGTATGTCAAACACCGGCTACGCAACAGAATAGTGTTTGTGGCCAATTTTAGGGTCCTATAACTCCGAAACCAGAGGGGGCCGGGGGAAGATTTTTTTGTTTTTGGGGTCTGCTCCACATTCTACAACAACAGAAAAAAACAAAAACACGATTGGCGTTTCCTTACCAAACACTATATATGCCAAAAGATTAATTAAATATAAAGAATTAAAGATTATTATCACTATTATTATGTTAAAATGTGTCGAAATGTTTGTACTATAATAAAAACGTACTAATGAACGATTACCCAAGTTAAAGGAATGTAAGAACGTAAGCGAACGTAAGCGAACTGCGATATGGTCGACCAACGTAGGCGTTGTAGGCGCGTAGACAGCAAAAACCAATTAAATTAACTCAGCTGTGGTTCCTTCCGTGCAGCGATGTCAAACGCAGTTAAGAAGCAGAAACAACAACAACAACAATAAACGACAACAACATACAGAAAGTATTAAATGCAAAAATGCAGAAGTTTTTTGCAATTTCAAGAGCAGTTCCATTGGGGAGCAAAGCAGCACAAAGCAATGTAGCAGCAGCAGGGGCAGCAGCGGCAGCAACCAAAATAGTGACAGCGGCAGCGGCTTTCATATTCAACGCACCCGGCATCATTTATGAAGCTGGTGAACTGTTTATTTGACAGAACAGAACGACGGACAAACGGACAGACACTTAAATGGACAGACAGACGAGTGCATTTTAACGCGATGCCTCATCAGCTTGACAAACAAACAGACAGTCAGACAGCAGAAGTCAAAAAGTCAAGTAAAAGTGTTAAGGGAGGAATCATGGGGGGGAAATAATAAACAAAAAAACCAGAAACAAAACCACTGAATGAGTGACGCAAAAGAATTGACAAAGAAGAAGAAGAGAATATAAAAAAAGTATGGAAAAAAGTTTGAAATGAAAAATTGAAGAATTTGTTTCCATAACGTTGGCAACACCGAGCATTATGCGTGTGCAGAGGCGGAGGCGGCAGTTGCGGCGCCGGCAACTCGTATTTTCAAATTTGATTTATGAAGCTTTTACACGATTTGAATGAATGAATGAAATAATGGGGATTGTTCGTGTGTGTGTGTGTGACTATGCGATGGAGTGGCTCTGGCGGTGTCTCAAATGATGCCATGAGGAAATTTGAACTTGTTTCCTTTTTTTCGCTTATCGTGTCTCTTCTTCGGACAAAGAAATTGCAATAAATAGGAACAATAATTAAATGTTAACACTTCTGGACTATGAAGGGAGGGAAATGGGAAGATAGGGAGGGAGGTGGGAGGGTGCTTCGTTGATTCGACGGAGGTCTGAGTGTCGCGGCTCAAGTAGAATTGAGTAAAAAAGGGCGACTGAATACGAGCTCTTGTTTTGTTGTGTGGTTGAAGAGAGAGAGAGAGAGAGAGAGGAGTTTGCCTTAACACACATGACGTCATTTGCGGGAAGCTACAAAAGAACAACTCCTTCAACGAAGGACACCATCGTGTTTAATCACTATTAATTTCCTGGAGACATCTCAAGACTTATTTTTTACACTGTGCAACAAAATAGATGTTTAGTATTCTGTCTTCGGATTTTTTCCTTCTGACTTCGATTAAAGGTTGTTATGTTTGTACATATATGAGGTATGGATTGCTTATAATAAATATGTATTATATTTAAATGCATTTTAAGCTCCTAATTCACATTTTTTCCCCGTACTTTCCAAGGAAATTCCGTTAAATATACTTTTCCATTATTTTATATGATTGCTTAAGAATTGTGTTAAGAATAACATTTAAATTATTTTAAATCCTTGAATACAATACTCTCTCTTCTCTTCTTTTCTACCCTTTCACAATGAATTCGATTGTTCTTTTTTAAGGGGGTTCTCTTTCCTTTTGTTACCCTCATCTTTCGTAATTTTTCCCCTTTGATTTTCTTTTAAAATCTCACACATTTTAATTGATTTTCAACAACTTCGATGGCGTAGCAATTATAATACAAGAAAAACAACCACAACAACGATCATGAAAAATCCCTCAAATTAAATTAAGCATAAAAGAAACAATTCGTTGTTATCACTGTTATTCGAGGCCCAAAAATGACCAAAATATTGAAAGTGAGGAATGTTTTAAGAAGGGGAAAAAAATAAAACATTTTTATATGTTTATGAATGAGATAAGAGAATGAAATCAATTTTAAAGAAGTGTGAAAAATTCAAACATTAAACAAAACACACGAAAAACACTAAAATTTTAAAGAACAAAATATTAATGTTTCTTTCTCTTTTTTATGTTTATATAGAAAAAACTATTGAAATGACCAAAAAATGTAAATTTTGGTCATTCGGAATTTCGAAATATTAAAATTGTTGCTTAATTCTTTGCTTTCTTTTCTTTGTTACAGAATGTTGCTTAAATAGAGTGTTGAGTATTCTTTTTCTCCTTCATCATTAAATCAATTTTTTTCCGCTGACAGCAGCTCGATGCAGAGAAAGAAGAAGCACACATAAGAACTTTCATTTTTATATTTATTCCTTTCGAGCGACGATGTCAGTCTTCAGTGAAGCAGAACAGAAGCGATGGTGATGGCGACGGTGACGATGACGATGACGATGGCAGTAACAGAAACAGCAGCAGTTAACAGCTGCCACAACAACAACATGAACAAAATACATGCGCTCACCCAAAACAACGCAAAGAAACTGCACAAAACAATTAAAATGAAGAATTTAATTAAATTGTTAATTAGACGTGCAATAAATTGATAAAAACCCGTCCCGTCGTCGGTCGGTTGATCGGTCGTTCGGTCGGTTGTTTGGTCGGTCGGTCGTTCGGTGCAGCGTCTCCAGCGTACAGCAGAATATTAAAATTTTACTGCTGTCAATGCTACTAAAATCGAAACTCTTAAAAAAGGCGCTGATTACTGAAATGACGAATGAGTGATAAGTTTTAACAAAAATTTCTTTGAAACGGATAATAAAACTGTTCGTTTTGCTGTAAGAAAAATAATTACTGTTTAATATTTTTTAATTTTTGTGCAAATAAAACCGAAGCTCCGAAAGTGGCACCGCTTCCGTCTACTTTCCTTCCCTCATCTAATCCAATTCTAGCGTATCACTACTTTTTCTAGTGTCAATTTTTGTCCATTTCTCTGAACAATTGAATCATTTTAATAAAAATTTATGAGCTCAATAAAAGAAAAACTAAAAAGGAAATCAATTAAAAAAAGAAGGCATTGTAATTTGTGCCTCATTTTTATTCTACGACCTCACTACATGCCGCCAACATGCCCCCACCCCCGCCCCCTCCCGGGCAGCAAGCCGACCATCGCACAAAACAACAACAAAATAAAATTGTAGCACTTACAGTGAAATCACATTCAATTTTGCTCTATTTTTTTACAGAGAATACAAACAATAAAATCAACTGATCGCAGTTTCAGCAACTTAAAGACGCGGAAAGGCCAACAGCATGGACAGAGGCAGAGGAGGGAGGAAGGGACTACAGCAACAACATTCCTCCCGTCGGCTGTCGGTTTCAAGCTGTCTTTAAATCATTCATTAGTTTAAACGTTATGCTTTTTCTTAATCAAATTTAATTACAATATCTTTGGGCAGATTTTCTATGAAATTTTATTAAATTTCTGTTTACTTAGAAAACGGGGAAGAACAAGAAAAAGAAAAGAAGGAGGGTGAAAAAGAAGAAGACGAAAAGAAAAAAAGCGTCATCAATCGTCAAGAAGTAATCGAGAGAAAAAATAGGAGAGGACATTTTGAAAAATTTCACACATCATGAAAATAATTCACCCTTTTTAAATGCACAATAATGACTCCCCTCCCTACCAGGCACTCGCCACCATCCTCTCGGGAAACGAAGTTAAGAGAACGAAGTCAAGATTTCAACGTTTTTATCGCAGAAAATCATAGGAAACCATTGAAAAATCCTTTCCGCAATCCTTTGTGGAAAAACCATCGAACGACGAAAATCAGCGAAAAGCAAACGCGGTGCCGTCGCGAAGCCCGAACTGAAAAAAGATGATGAAGCTGGAGGGGGGAACCATCAAGAGGTGGAATGCAACAAAATGCATTCCGCTCGGATTTGATTTTGACTTTTCTGCATTTGTTTCGACTTCTTCTCCTCTCCAACTCATCGCATCGCTTGTCATAATATTTTAAAGAACTTCGCCGCAATCGAAGCAACCACCTCGACGCGTCAAGGGAACGTGACGTCAACGCAAACATCGATGCCGATGCCGACGTAAGTATGTAAATACATGTACATATGTTGCTCGATGTCTACAAACAAATTGTTTATGTTAAGCGCTCGAAATGTGCGAACAGGGTTTGGAGAAAAATGCTTTAAATAACAAAAGAAAAACCATCTCATGAAGTATGGAGGCAGGCACCAGCGAAAGCATCATTAATGAAAAATGTAACAACAACAAGAAACACATAATTTGATGAAAAGAAAAATCAACTTATAAAGAATATTATTCTTAGTTATTTTGTAATCTGTTTCCATAAATAAATTTCCAACTTATAAAGAATATTATTCTTAGTTATTTTGTAATCTGTTTCCATAAATGAAAAATTCCGAGCCTTCGATATTGAAAACTAAAAATACTCAAACTCACGAGTGAAGCACACGCAGAACGAGTTGCTGCTGCCAGCGACGCACAACGTAACGCCATGTAAACGCAACGCAAGTCAACACGACCCGGCGACAACTTAACGGTGGTTAATCCAGAAACGGCAACGTAAGAAAGTCGCATTATCGCACGGATTCATTTGCATTACATTGTTTCGTGTGGATCCAGCAACTGCAAGGAGATCTCAACGGTATACAGTGGAAACAAATGAGAGCTACCCATCAAATTTTACAGACTTCAAAAATACTGTATTTTTTTCAATCAGTTTCAATAAAATGTTGTGGTAGAGTCTTCGAGTAGAGTCATCGAGTAG
Organism: Myopa testacea; assembly: GCA_949629155.1. Lineage (NCBI taxonomy): Eukaryota > Metazoa > Arthropoda > Insecta > Diptera > Conopidae > Myopa > Myopa testacea. The sequence continues at coordinate 4,428,731 of OX451345.1, read as the reverse complement.
AGTCATCGCGTAGAGTCATCAAGTAGAGTAGAGTAGAGTCTTCGAGTAGAGTCATCGAATAGAGTCTTCGAGTGGACTCATCGGGTAGAGTCTTCGAGTAGAGTCATCAAGTAGAGTAGAGTAGAGTCTTCGAATACAATCATCAAAAGAGTCCTCGAGTAAAGTCATCGAAACAGTCTTCGGGTAGAGTCTTCGAATAGAGTCTTCGAGTAGAGTCATCGAGTAGAGTCTTCGAGTGGACTCATCGGGTAGAGTCTTCGAGTAGAGTCATCATGTAGACTGGAGTTCAATAGATTTCGATATTGAAACCAAATAAATAAGTACAGTTATTAGTAGAAAATGCGATTTTTTAACCACTGTGCATCATGTGAGGTGGACAAATTGTTGTGTTTGGTGTTTGTTGTTCTTGTTGTTGTTTTAGTATCAGAATTATTACTGTCGTCAACAATTTGGACACGTGTTAATTAACAAAAATGCCCGATGATCATTGAACCCGTGAGCATGACAGATGCTCAGACATCCTCTCTCTCGCCATGACTACGAGATATTTTAAGCAACCAAGCGCAACAGCAACAACAACATCAGCACGAGTAGCAAAAAACAAAAATGCAACAAAATTAAATGGCATGAATAATTAGTGGACTCTTAATTGCTGTTACAGCTGAAGTTTGTTGTTGTTCTTGATGTTATTTTTATTTTTATTCCGAATAATTTTTCTATAAAAAGGATAAAAAACCGAATCGTGTAGTTCTTTTAGAGTCTATAAGGAATGCAATCATTTTTCGGGGTAGAGAAATGATAGTCTTCTTCTTCTTCTTCTAAAATTTATGACTGAATCCTGAAGTCTAATTTTGGAAGGAAATCTTTTTCTGTCAACTTGACATGAAGTGAAATTAGTGAAGTCTTAAAATAGTCAGAAATTTTTATGTTTTCCTATCTCTTTGAAAGCGGAAGGATTTTCTAGAGTAAATCTGTTTCTGGAGTAAAAAAAGAATTTCTTTTGTTGTTTCCAGAAGTTTTTCTTTCGTAAAACGTACAAAAAATAGGTCATCGTTTAATTTATTGTTACGCCCTCGATTATATGGCAACCGCCCCCCCCCCCTTCCTAACCATGCTTCTGATTCCCATCTTCTGGTTCAATAAAAATCATGTCAATCGACGAAACCTTTTCGATGGGGAGCTAGAGACAGAAAGAGAGAGAGAGAGAGAGAGAGAGAGTGAAAGTATTCATTACAAAATCGTTTCTTCGAAAATAAAAACAAACAAACTGTCTTCGTATCTGTCCGCACTGCGATCAATAAACGAGGCCATGCGTGGGAGTTCCACTTAAAAACTTAACCATTCTTAATGAAAAATCGATCATCTGAAAATCGTATCGGCACCAGAAGTCAGCACGAATAACGCGATCGAGTTTAAGCGATGCGTAAAATGTTCTCAACGAACTGAACCGGGTGAAGCCCCTCCGGCGATACTTCAGAGCGATACGACAATCAATAAACTGCTATTGAAAACAATGCGATTCGATACTGAATGGAACGGACTTGAAACGGAGGAGCGAACCCAAGATTTAAGTGGATTACAACGGGGCCAGATGTCAAACGTTGACTAATACGAGTACATGACTTAAAGAACATTATGCTTATACGTAAATTTGTTCATATAGTATATGAAGATAGAATAAGGGTTTCCTTCATTAAATATAAGCAAAACAAAGAAAAATGCAATGGGGGAAAAACAAACACATTTTTCGGGCACGAGACTTTTAACGATTTCGAGATTTCCATCTATTTTTATATGATAATTTTACTGAAAGATCTTCAAATAACGACCGAGACGAACTCGCATAAATTTTGACACCGAAACGATGTCGAGCATTAAAATATCATTAAAATGTCAATATATTTTTTTAAATACTCTTACTATATACATATTTAATCGTATTATACTCATTCACTGATTGAGTAAGTCTTAAAAGGACTCACTTTGAATCATAAATCATTGTGAAGAAGGAAGTAATAAAAAGTGTTTAAAGTATCGTTTATTAGAGCCGATTAATAGTGACGATTACAAAGAAGTGTCTCCTTTACAGTGACGAGAATTACTACCGTCGTAAATACGAACCGATCATTTTACATCAAAGATTTTCTTTCTAGAGGAATATTGAGCCGGTTGAATATTGAGAGTGCAAAAGAGAGTAAAAGATTTCTTCATTCTTAAGGAATTCTTTCTGAGAGGAAGATCTAAAGAAGCGATTACAACACCGAAAAATAAAAGGAAAATCGAAAAGAAAATTCAATATAACAGCACGTTGTTGATATTATTGTTAATGTTGGTGTTGATGTTGTTGTTATTGCAAAGTGCCAAACTACGAGCAGATGGGATGCTTAACCAGAACATTAGACCAAAAAACTTACCCGATAACATGGGCGCCAAAGCGATGCCATTCGCATCAGGTTTGTCCTCAATTTTAGCCGCACTCGATTTGCCGGGAACACAGCTGATCGGTTTCTTGGTTTTCCAAAGCTTCATTGTGAAGCGAAATGAAAGCAAAAATCGTCAAACAATTTAATCGCGAAAGCAAAGAAAAGCTGTTGAGACTGGAAAAAGATTCCGTTACTCGCAAGGATTCGACGACACTCGATGAAGCATTTTCACGTCACCCGGATTCGTTTCACACACATTGTTTCCCTTTTAAAAAACTGTTAATTTAATCTCGAGTTTTTCCATTCCAACGTATTATATTCTAGTGAAAGTGAAGTTTTTTATTTTTGTATTCTCGATTCATTTATAATACAATTTATTCATTTATGATTCATATAAAGTAAAAAGTTAAAATTTTTAATGCATTCTGACGCACTGTCGATGACGATGACAACAACAACGACGACGACGACCACGATGATGATTGTTTTTCTACTTAAGCGCAAAGTACGAGTGCGAGTTTTCCTTGATTACCACACGATTTTCCTCGGTTTTATTTTCTGTGGCTATTTTTAAGCCAGAAAACGCGGCGCGATTGCTGGCGCGTTGGAGAATCGTCGGCGTACGCGGATAAAGCAACTGCAACAACAACAACAATCGGAGCAACACAAACGACACTAATAAAAAGAATAATAATATCACTTTTGCCGGCGCTGCGACACTCCGACGATCTGACGGATAAGCGTAGTATTTCTGTTCATTTTTTTTAGTGCACTAAATGAATATCCGAATCTTTATATAAAATCCAAAATAATAAATTACCGCGCTTCTACAACAACAAAAACGAGAATAGCATTTACACCGTCAACCACCACGACACTAGATTCTATCAGAGTGTCTGACAAATATACATACACTTCGGCATCTTGTGCGAGCAACACAACCGTTCGTATCGAGGTTAAATTTCACAATGAAAACTGAATTTCGTCCCGTCGTCGTGAGTGAATCGTGGTGCGTGAATGTTTCCAACTCGCCACATTGCTTCGCTCAACGGTTGCTTATTGTTGTTGTTGTTGTTGTTGTAACGACTCTCGTGGATCCTCCTGTTGCACTCACAGGTTGTTGCCACGGGTTCCACAGAGATCTTAGAGATTTTCCTTGTGTGAGTCTTTTCAGTCTTTCGCTCATTTTCCATTCTTTTTTCCGCTTTTCTTCTTTGTTGATTATGAAGGAAAACCTGCAGGAATGAGCAACAACAACATGTTGCTTGGCTGTCTAGTTGCCAGACTCCCCACACGGTGCATTGGTGAATATGGTGAATTCTTTGCTTCCCCCAATGATTTGAGTGCATGAATAGAATTGAGAAATATTCTGTTGTTGGGCAAAATATTGCAGAAAAGAATAGAAAAGACAATTTTTTAGTTTTCACTCAGTTTGGTTACTAATTTTAAACCATGCCCTGAATAAAGACAGTGGTGGTTCGTGGTACGGCGCCTACACTGACGATGTATAGCAACGACCTTGACTTCTCTTAATTTTTATATAAACTTGTTTTTATTATGTTTTAATTGTATTCGAAACCGAATTCGAAAATTATTATTCACTAAAAATTTGAGGGTAAAAAAAAGAGTAACGGATTTAAATCTGGTGTAGTTTTCAAGTTAAGGAAATCCTTCATGCGAAACAATCTTTGAATTCAAGAACCATTGTGGAAATAACAAAATATGTACAATAAAACTACAACAACTGCAAAAAAAAGAAGAAGAATATAGGGAGCACGCCACGCCTTGTTTCAGTCAGTCAGTCGCACAGTCTTTTAGTCATTCAAACATGACAGACATCGATTGCTCACAGAGACGCGCTCTTTGCAGATGTCGATAATAATGACGATGGAATAAAGTTTTTTCTGAATTTGGTTTAACATAAAAATAAATTGTTTTTGCTATTTGTTGATGCCATCAACACACAGCTTAACTTTGTCATTATCTAAAAACTACAACTGAAAATCTGTCGGTTTCTTTTTTTCTACTTTTTTTAAAAAATAAATCGTTGTTTCCTTCAATGGAAAAATCGTGTAACTAAAATCAACTGTTGTTGTTGTGCTTTTTGTTTTATTTTCATTGATAAAAGGTCAACAGCAACGTAAAATAAAATTCTTTGCATCACTTTTGGTCATTTTTATGGCTTAATTAAAAACTTTGCCATGTCTGCTCTACGATTATCGTCAAAGCTTTGCGTTTATGGTCACTCTTCATTGAACAGCTAAATTTTTACTCATTTTGAGGAATGAATTGAAACTCCGAATGAGCATTGAATTTAAGACTTTAAATTGAGTATTATTTTTCTTACCTCCTTACATCTCATACTTTCTCTGGATGATGCCAGAATTTATGCCGGTTATATGGAGAGTAGTAAGGACATAAGTAATGGCAACTCGGTTGGTCCACTTGCCTGCGGGACCTCCTGTGGAGCTTACTTCCTGGGCGACCAAGAGACCAATGATATAAAACGATACCAGAGATTACAGAGAAGACGCCCTGGTACAAATGGACTTCTGAAAAGGAAGTGAAGAGTATCAAAATACGTAAACTCGGTGAGAAATTTGCATCTCAGGTAAATGTTTATAGAAACGTTGTATATTTTGGAAGAATCCATGTGTAAATTATTTGCTTTAATCTTAGTCGCAGTTTCATGGAATTAATTTTTAATATTTATTATTTTTAATATTTTTTGTAAATATTTTTAATTTATTATAATTTGACTTCTTCTCTATATATTTTTAAGTTAACAATTTAATTAAATCGAATAAGTTATTTGCAATATAAACTGAAATTTAATATAAAATGACTTTAATTTTTTTGTTATTATACAATACATATTTTTATTTCAGTTTTATCGAAAAAGTGGTTCTGTACCTTGAGCCGTCCAGTACTTTTCAAACCATGTTGATCATTATTAGATATCCTAAAAGCATGCTACACGTATTGAAAATGAATGAAAATTATTATATGAGAATGTTTCCTACTACATGAAATGGCGGAACAGTCGTTTTTTGCTTATACATAAGTTGAAAACATATACATGTACATACATATGTATATTAGGTCTGGGAAAAAGTTCGTGGCGTTTTTCTGATAGGTGGGGTCAATTACAAATAATTTTGCCAGCACTGATCGCAGCGATACCACAGAGCTCTATTTGGAAAGGTGATACTTCGATACTCCGTAACTGTCAGTGTGCAAACAACGAAACTGGTGCAGTGGTTGGAAAGTTGTTTACGTTTGAAAATAGAGAAAAATAATGACAAATTACTCTATTATTTGCAGTATTATTACGATAAAGGAAAAAACGATGCGCAGGCTTGTGAAAAAATTTGTGCTGTCTACGGTGAAGGTGCTTAATCAAAATGTTTATCAATCACTGGAAAAGCTGATGAAATTCTTGAAAGAGAAAACTATTTTAAACCATATACACAAAGAAGCTCGATATATGGGTTCCTCATGAGTTGAGAGAGAAAAACACGATAAACAGTGTTGAAACACAATGAAATCGAGCATTTATTGAAAAGTGTCATAACCGGTGATGAGAAATGGGTCACGTATGATAATCGGAAGCGTAAAAAGTCGTGGGCAAGGGATGGAGAGCGGTCATAAACGTTCGGAAAGCCAGGATTAACGCTGAAAGAGATAATGCTGTGTGTTGTCTTCCACCATGACAAAGCTCGACCACACACTTCTTTGATGGCCCGTCAAAAGTTACGAGAGTTTAATTGGGAAGTTTTGATGTATCCAGACATAGCACCCTCAGACTATCACTTGATCCGATCTCTGCAGAACTCTCTGAATGGAATTAAGCTGCTTTCAAAAGAAGCGTATTGAAACTACTTGATTCAGTTTTCAACCAAGAAACCACAGAAGTTCTTAACTGACGGCATCGTGGCTCCACCCGAAAAATAGGGAAACATTGTAGATAATAATGGAACATACTTGGTTTAAATAAATTCATTTGCAGACTATAAGAAAACCACTTGAATTTCACTAAAAAAATACATACGTACTAGTAAATATGTATAGTAAATATATATTAAATATTGACAGTTTGTCGGTCAGAAAATATTTTCGTTTGGACTATTTTTTATGAACTATTAAAAGATACAGTTAGTAATAAAACTCAATTATATCGTGTCATACAAACCACGTACCGACGTACCAAGGCTTTGAAGCTTTTTCATCTTCAACCACAAACAATTGAAGCAGCTGCTAATCATCAGTTCAGCTAATCTCGTTGGTGCCGTTTCGCATTTTTATCTTAACATCAAGCAATAAATCATACTTATCGGCTTGGTATACTATTTACAACTACCAACTATTATTTAAATTCTCTTCGTCGGAGCCAAAGCCATAAACCGATCCTTTGAACCGTGGAGATAAGGTTGTTTTTGGCTAAACTTTGCTATATAAATACAAGGCCAGTTCATTGGCCCTCAAATCAGTTTTGCACAGCCCCTAAATCGGTTGTAGAAATTTCTTAAATTATGGGTCAAAAGCACTTAATTTCAATGCCGGTGTTATGCCTGGTGTTGGTACAGGTTTTGTTCTCAGGTGAGTTTCAAGGGGTCTCGATACTAATTTAACTATCGAACTTAATTTAAATTTGGAACAATCTAGCTGCTGCTCCAAATAATCTGAACGGCAGAGCAGATGGACCAACTTTGAGAATCATCAATGGCACCATCGCCAGCAGCACAGACGCCATGTATCAAGTTTCCATTCGTCGTCGCTTCAGGGATTCCTTTTTCTTTGGCAGTGGTCACATCTGCGGAGGTTCCCTGATTTCGTCTTCCGTTGTTTTAAGTGGAACCCACTGCTTTGTCAAGTAAGTTTTATCATTCCTAACTCGATCTTTTACAAACCCCTATACTGGTTTATATAGTTGGGATTCAGATAAGAAGGAACTTTTACCAGCGCAGGATTTCATAGTGGTAATGGGTTCAGTAGTCATAACCGATCACTCAAGCAACACTTTGGTTTACAATATCGATCGCATTAATATCCGCAACTCGAGTTTCAGTGTCTTGAACTATATAGACGATGTCGCTCTGATCTTCCTGAGCGGCTCAGTGCCTGCGAACCATCCGACCGTTAGAACTGTACGCCTCAATCGCACTCCAATGGCCGCTGGTACCATGTGTCTTGTGACCGGCTGGGGCAAAACCGAGAACGGAGACAAAATATCGCCAGAGCTCAGGCGTCTCTCTGTGCCCCTCATCTCCGATTACGTTTGCAAACATGAGAAAACCTTTGATGAGGTCATATATCCGGGAATGATATGTGCCGGCTACATGGAGGGTGGAAAGGACACTTGTAAAGGAGACTCGGGTGGCCCACTAGTCTGCCAAGGCCTCTTGGTCGGCATTATCTCTTGGAGCAAGGGTTGCGCTGAGCAGAACCATCCTGGTGTATATAGCGATGTACAGTTTTACGCACCTTGGATTGAGGCCCAAGTAAAAACTTTAAATTGAGCACAATTTTTTATATAATTAAAATTTCAAATTCCTGTCATACCCCATTCCGCATCTGCTCAACTTGAACTGAAATATTTTTGTAATAAATTAAATGTATTATGGTTTGCACGTCTAAGTACAACTTAAAGTTGAATATTTCTTGTTTTTAATTAAATGGAGATTGTTTCAGAATACTTCCTGATAAGAATAAACCGTATACATTTCTATTTTGTACTAGTGAAGATATCTTATATAAAGACAATACAACCTCAAACAGTTCTCGGACTCTAAATTCGTGCCTCTTTTAGTATTCAAACTAAAATAAATCCTAGTTGTCCAATCATGAATCGTGTACTATTCATCCCGGAAATACCATTTCACCTGACTTTGTTCCAGACTTTTCTCTCAGGCACCTTGGTACCTTGAAATCCTTTAAAACACTCTTTTACTCAGGACTGATGTAAATCCTCATCAAACCCGCTTCAAAGGCTCTGGTCCAAAGTAGCGCTGGACCAAGAGGCATAATCTACGGCGGTACAACTGCCACCATAAAAAACAGTATGCACATGGTTTCTATACGCCGCCGCTTACGAAATACATCTTTTGACAAGGGCCTTAAATGCGGTGGGCCTTTAATCGCCCCTTCAGTGGTGCTTAATGCAGCACATTGCTTTTTCAAGTAAGTGCTAGTTGTAAGTTATTCCTAACATGATTCGGAACTTACTTGAACACTTATCGTATTTTCCCAAAGCTGCAAAATCCAGAATCCTGCGATCCTGAATTTAAAACTTTTATTTGAGTATTATTTTTTTTACCTCCTTACATCATAATTTTTCTGGATGATGCCAGGATTTGTGCCGGTTATATGGAGAGTAGAAAGGACATAAGTAATGGCAACTCGGTTGGTGCACTTGCCTGCGGGACCTCCTGTGGAGCTTACTTCCTTGGCCACCAAGACACCAATGATATAAAACGAGACCAGAGATTACAGAGAAGACGACCCGCTACAAATGGACTTCTGAAAAGGAAGTGAAGAGTATCAAAATACGTAAACTCGGTGAGAAATTTGCATCTCAGGTAAATGTTTATAGAAACGTTGTATATTTTGGAAGAATCCATGTGTAAATTATTTGCTTTAATCTTAGTCGCAGTTTCATGGAATTAATTTTTAATATTTATTATTTTTAATATTTTTTGTAAATATTTTTAATTTATTATAATTTGACTTCTTCTCTATATATTTTTAAGTTAACAATTTAATTAAATCGAATAATTTATTTGCAATATAAACTGAAATTTAAAATGACTCTAATTTTTGTTTTATCGAAAAAGTGGTTCTGTACCTTGAGCCGTCCAGTACTTTTCAAACCATGTTGATCATTATTAGATATCCTAAAAGCATGCTACACGTATTGAAAATGAATGAAAATTATTATATGAGAATGTTTCCTACTACATGAAATGGCGGAACAGTCGTTTTTTGCTTATACATAAGTTGAAAACATATACATGTACATACATATGTATATTAGGTCTGGGAAAAAGTTCGTGGCGTTTTTCTGATAGGTGGGGTCAATTACAAATAATTTTGCCAGCACTGATCGCAGCGATACCACAGAGCTCTATTTGGAAAGGTGATACTTCGATACTCCGTAACTGTCAGTGTGCAAACAACGAAACTGGTGCAGTGGTTGGAAAGTTGTTTACGTTTGAAAATAGAGAAAAATAATGACAAATTACTCTATTATTTGCAGTATTATTACGATAAAGGAAAAAACGATGCGCAGGCTTGTGAAAAAATTTGTGCTGTCTACGGTGAAGGTGCTTAATCAAAATGTTTATCAATCACTTGAAAACCTGATAAAATTCTTGAAAGAGAAAACTATTTTAAATCATCTACACAAAGCTGGCTACCAAAAGAAGCTCGATATATGGGTTCCTCATGAGATGAGAGAGAAAAACACGATAAACAGGATTAACATCTGCGATCGTTAATTAATCGAAACCGTAAATCTGGGACAGTTTAATTCGGCGATGACGGGGCAAATATCTTTATTTATATAAATATATATATTATATTATATCTATATTATATTTTTATCTGGCACCAAATCGCTTCAAAACATAATTCGGTTCTCTGTTAAAGCGTAATTCGGCACAAAATTCTGTCAAAACTTTCTTCACCGCAGCACCAGCTCAGCAACAACAACTGCTAAGTTTGTTAGAAGAAAGAACAAAAATTTGTGTCATTGCTGCTGAAACACAATGAAATCGAGCATTTCTTGAAAAGTGTCATAACCGGTGATGAGAAATGGGTCACGTATGATAATCGGAAGCGTAAAAAACCGTGGGCAAGGGATGGAGAGCGGTCACAAACGTTCGGAAAGCCAGGATTAACGCTGAAATAGATGATGCTGTGTGTATGGTGCGACTGGAAGGGAATCGTCCACCATGAGCTAATTCCAGTTGGTCGAACAATTGATTCTCAAATTGATTGATTGTGAGCAACTGAGAGATTACGCCCGGCAATTGAAAGAAAACGGCCGGAATTGTCTAATAGGAAAGCTGTTGTTGTCCACCGCTCGACCACACACTTCTTTGATGATCCGTCAAAAGTTGCGAGAGTTTAATTGGGAAGTTTTGATGTATCCAGACATAGCACCCAAAGACTATCACTTGATCCGATCTCTGCAGAACTCTCAGAATAGAATTAAGCTGCTTTCCAAAGAAGCCTGTGAAAACCACTTGATTCAGTTTTTCAACCAGAAACCAAAGAAATTCTTCACCGATGGCATCATGGCTCTACCCAAAAAATAGCGAAGCATTGTAGATAATAATGGAGCATATTTGGTTTAAATAAATAAATTTCCAGACTATAAGAAAACCACTTGAATTTTACTAAAAAAATACATCCGTACATAGGTATTAAATACATATGTATTAGTAAATATTGACAGTTTGTCGGTCAGAAAATATTTTCGTTTGGACTATTTTTTATGAACTATTAAAAGATACAGTTAGTAATAAAACTCAATTATATCGTATCATACAAACACCGTACCGACGTACCAAGTCTTTGAAGCTTTTTCATCTTCAACCACAAACAGTTGAAGCAGCTGAAGGTTCAGCTAATCTCGTTGGTGCCGTTTCGCATTTTTATCTTAACATCAAGCAATAAATCATACTTATCGGTTTGGTATACTATTTACAACTACCAACTATTGTTTAAATTCTCTCCGTCGGAGCCAAAGCCATAAACCGATCCTTTGAAGCGTGGAGATAAGGTTGTTTTTGACTAAACTTTGCTATATAAATAGAAAGCCAGCTCACTGGCCCTCAAATCAGTTCTGCACAACCCCTGAATCGGTTCTAGAAATTTCTAACAATTATGGGTCAGAAGCACTTAATTTCAATTTCGGTCTTGTGCCTGGTGTTGGTACAGGTTTTGTTCTCAGGTGAGTCTCGATACTAATTTAACTAAATTAACTTAACTTGAACTTAATTTAATTTAAATTTGGAACAATGTAGCTGCTGCTCCAAATAATCTGAACGGCAGAGCAGATGGACCAACTTTGAGAATCATCAATGGCACCATCGCCAGCGCCACAGATGCCAAGTATCAAGTTTCCATTCGTCGTCGCTTCGAGGATTCGACATACTTTGGCGTTGGACACATCTGCGGAGGTTCCCTGATTACACCTTCGTTCGTTTTAACCGGAACACACTGCTTTGTCAAGTAAGTTTTTCCATTCCTAAATCGATCTCCCACAAATCCCTTAACTGTTTTATATAGTATGAAATCAGATAAGAAGGAACTTTTACCAGCGCGAGATTTCATAGTGGTCATGGGTGCATTAGACATAACCGATCGCTCAAGCAACACTTTGGTCTACAATATCAATCGCGTTGAATTCCGGAACTCAAGTTTCAGTGTATTGAATTATATAGACGATTTAGCTCTAGTCTTCCTGAGTGGCTCAGTGCCCGCGAACCATCCGACCGTAAAACCTGTACGGCTCAATCGTGCTCCAATGGCCGCTGGTACCATGTGTCTTGTGACCGGCTGGGGCAAAACCGAGGAAGAAGAGAGACCACTAGAACTCAGGCGTCTCTCTGTGCCCCTCATCTCCGATTACGCTTGCAAACATGAGACAACCTTCGATGATGTCATATACCCAGGCATGATATGTGCCGGCTACATGGAGGGTGGAAAGGACACTTGTAAAGGAGACTCAGGTGGCCCACTTGTCTGCCAAGGCCTCTTGGTCGGCGTTATCTCTTGGAGCAAGGGCTGCGCTGAGCCGAACCAGCCAGGTGTATACAGCGATGTCCAGTTTTACGCACCTTGGATTGAGGCCAAAGTAAAGGCAGCCAATCTTTCGCTACCATAAAAGCACTCAGGGTTTTTAATTGATGAATTTGTTAAATTTAAGTTTATTTGAATTCCTAATATCGATTTAATGTTAACAGTTTTAAATTGAACATGCAAATTATTGAACAATTATTAAATTGAACATAGAAATTAACATGAACTTTTTGATATTTCGAAAATGGAAAAATGGTTAAACTTTTATTAAATATTCATAATTTTCCTGAAACTTTAAATTCAGCACAATTTTTTATACATGTAACTAAAATTGCAAATTTGTATCATACCCCATTCCGCCTCTGCTCAACTTGAACTGAAATATTATGGTAATAAATTAAATGTTTTATGTTTTGCACGTCTAAGTACAACTTAAAGTTGAATATTTCTTGTTTTTAATTAAATGGAGATTGTTTCAGAATACTTCCTGATAAGAATGAACCGTATGCATTTCTATTTTCTACTAGTGAAGATATCTTATACAAAGGCAATACAACCTCAAACAGTTCTCGGACTCTAAATTCGTGCCTCTTTTAATATTCAAACTAAAATAAATCATAGTTGTCCAATCATGAATCGTGTACTATTCATCCCGGAAATACCATTTCACCTGACTTTGTTCCAGACTTTTCTCTCAGGCACCTTGGTACCTTGAAATCCTTGAAAACACTCTTCTACTCAGGACTGATGTAAATCTTACAGAGCTACCGCATCATCAAACCCTTTCGGTACCGCTTCAAAGGATCTGGTCAAAAGTAGCGCTGGACCAACACGCATAATCTACGGCGGTACAACTGCCACCATAAAAAACAGTATGCACATGGTTTCTATACACCGCCGCTTACGAAATACATATTTTGAAAAGGGCCTTAAATGCGGTGGGCCTTTAATCGCCCCTTCCGTGGTGCTTAATGCAGCACATTGCTTTTTCAAGTAAGTGCTAGTTGTAAGTTATTCCTAACATGATTCGGAACTTACTTGAACACTTATCGTATTTTCCCAAAGCTGCAAAATCCAGAATCCTGCGATACGAGCAGGGCAGCAACACTGCTCTTTGACGTCGACCGCATTGTCTACAGTCCAAGAAAATTCGATCGCGAGACCTACGACGGCGACATGGCATTTCATCATTTCAGAATACAATTGTACCACGAAAATGGAAATTCAGAGCTGCTGCCAGGCATGATGTGTGCCGGTTATGTGGAGGGTGGAAAGGACGCATGCCGCGGCGACTCGGGGTCCACTTGTCTGCGGGGATCTCCTGACAGGCATAACTTCCTGGGGGTCCGAATGCGCCCAACCAAATCATCTGGGTGTCTATAGAGACATGCAGTTTTATGGAACCTGGATTTAAGAAGAGTTAAGGAATTCCACAGAGAAAGCCTGAAATATGTTCCGAATATGTAAGCGATTTACTCGCTTAACTTTAATAAAAACTAAAAAATTTAAACAAAGAAAAAAAGACAAACTGATCGATTAAATTTGAAACACTAAGGCCCAGTTTTTCAGTGCTCGTTTAAACGGCGTTTAAACGGAGATTAGTTAAACGCCAAACAAAAGTTAACTGAGATTTGAGTTTTACAGTGCGAGTTTAACTTATCTACGTTAAACGTATCTTTTCTATATTTCATACAGAAGTTATCTAAATTCAATGAATATTTAGCGTATACCTAAACCTTTTTTGGCAGCACTTGACAATATTTTCATTTTTACAAAGAGAACAGCTGTTCTGGTGCAAATAAACAAAATTATTAGCATAGTTTTGAACAAAGGTAAATGTCTGTACTCGAAGAAACAGCTGTTTCTTTATCTATTAAAAAGATAAATTTACCGGAGTTTAACTGAGCAATATCGGCCGGTTAACCTCCGTTTAAACGAGCACTGAAAAACACAATGTGTCGTTTAAACGAAGGTTAACTGAGAAACGACGATAACTGAGCACTGAAAAACTGGCCCTAAATAGATTTAAATCGATGTACATATATTTTTCAATGTCCATGGATTGATTTTAGCTTAAAACTTCGACAACTATAAACTGATTAATAGTCTAGATAGTTCTACGATTGGAACCGATAGTCAATTATATCATGTAATACAAACGATGTCCAAGTCTATGAAGGTCTTAAATCTTTAACCACAAACACTTCAGGAGTTGAATGTTTTACCTAATCTCGTTAGTGCCGTTTCGCATTTTTATCTTAACATCAAGCAATAAATCATACTTATCGGTTTGGTATACTATTTACAACTACCAACTATTGTTTAAATTCTCTTCGTCGGAGCCAAAGCCATAAACCGATCCTTTGAAGCGTGGAGATAAGGTTGTTTTTGACTAAACTTTGCTATATAAATAGAAAGCCAGCTCATTGGCCCTCAAAAGAGTTCTGCACAGCCCCTGAATCGGTTGTAGAAATTTCTAAAAATTATGGGTCAGAAGCACTTAATTTCAATTTCGGTCTTGGTCCTGGTGTTGGTTCAGGTGTTGTTCTCAGGTGGGTTTCGAGTGATCTCGATACTATTTTTACTATCGAACTTAATTTCATTTAAATTTGGAACAATCTAGCTGCTGCTCCAAATAATCTGAACGGCAGAGCAGATGGACCAACTTTGAGAATCATCAATGGCACCATCGCCAGCGCCACAGATGCCAAGTATCAAGTTTCCATTCGTCGTCGCTTCGAGGATTCGATATACTTTGGCGTTGGACACATCTGCGGAGGTTCCCTGATTACACCTTCGTTCGTTTTAACCGGAACACACTGCTTTGTCAAGTAAGTTTTTCCATTCCTAAATCGATCTCCCACAAATCCCTTAACTGTTTTATATAGTATGAAATCAGATAAGAAGGAACTTTTACCAGCGCGAGATTTCATAGTGGTCATGGGTGCATTAGACATAACCGATAACTCAAGCAACACTTTGGTCTACAATATCAATCGCGTTGAATTCCGGAACTCAAGTTTCAGTGTATTGAATTATATAGACGATTTAGCTCTAGTCTTCCTGAGTGGCTCAGTGCCCGCGAACCATCCGACCGTAAAACCTGTACGGCTCAATCGTGCTCCAATGGCCGCTGGTACCAGGTGTCTTGTGACCGGCTGGGGCAAAACCGAGGAAGAAGAGAGACCCCTAGAACTCAGGCGTCTCTCTGTGCCCCTCATCTCCGATTACGTTTGCAAACATGAGACAACCTTCGATGATGTCATATACCCAGGCATGATATGTGCCGGCTACATGGAGGGTGGAAAGGACACTTGCCAAGGAGACTCAGGTGGCCCACTTGTCTGCCAAGGCCTCTTGGTCGGCGTTATCTCTTGGAGCAAGGGCTGCGCTGAGCCGAACCAGCCAGGTGTATACAGCGATGTCCAGTTTTACGCACCTTGGATTGAGGCCCAAGTAAAGGCGGCTAATCTTTCGCTCCCATGAAAGCACTTAAAATAATTTAATTTCATTAATTACTAAAGTCTTCTCTCAAGTATTATACACTTAAAGGTTAAATATATGAGTCAGTAATCAGTACTTTTGGATATTTTATATTTTCATTGGATTATAGAGGTGCTTTTAAGTTGCCCCTCTTCAGTAACAATGACAACGATTCTAGTACCCATGAGGGTCTCTCAGCAGCAGCTCGTCTCCCAGCAATGTTTCCATTTTCTTCCCTCGATCCTTCTGATACATTTCCTGGCGTATCGAGTTAGCGTAAAAGGTCACATCGGCATAAACTTCTAGTAAACCTTCTTCGTCATGACCGGAATCAACGGATCGCACTCCAATCAACATCACAGCGAACCTGAATCCCCGGCGGAGGCATCACCAGCACAGCGTATCTTCCGTCAGATGCATTTGTAACGTATTCATGACGACTCAAGTGGCATGCCCAAAACTATCCGGTACCTCTGTGCTTAAGGAACGAAGGCTTCTTTTACGTTCAAGTCGGGCCTTAGATTCTCGAACTATGTTCGACGTTTCTTTTCACGATATTTCCAAAAAGCTTGATATTAGGTTATTTAATTTAATAATATAATTGTTATATAGTTATTTAAACAAAGTTTTCGTTTTATTGATTTTGGAAAAAACATAAATCCTCTTAAAATAATGCTTAATACAAATATGAGATCATTATCTTAAGATACTGAAGATAAGATAAAATGTAGACGAAAATTAAAAATGGAAAAAATTCCAATTATTTTTGTTAAGTAAGTCATAAAATGTGTTTCTATCTGAAGATAAACGGTTTGTTCGATTATATTGGATGGATTTGCCCCAAAGCTGCAAAAATATATGATTGATTTATTAATTCTACTTTCGCGTATATGCTTATTATATTTCTAATATGCTGTGAACTCATCATACCTTTTTTCTGTGATAACTAAAACACTTTAGGTTTTGTTTTTCTTAGATAAAATTTATTACAATAATATAATACAATACTTAGAACCTTATACTTTAATATAATATAATTAAAAATATAACGTATATTTGTTATTCGCAATTTTTATAATTTTTAACTCGACAGCTCTCCGGTTGATTTTCGGAGATGGATAGCATATGGCTCGCTGTTCCATTACAATATATTATTTTTGTTAGTCTCCCTCCTTCTAACACAATTTTTCGGGGCTTGCTTCCGTTTATTGGCGCTATGATGTCAGGGGATAATACATTGATGGCTTATTTTCAGATACTGAATCCAGCAGACAAACGACATTTTGTTTATCCCAACTTTAGCAGCTCGGGGCGACCCGTAACTCCAACACGCGGCGCGAGATCAGACCACAAATAGGTCAAGAACTCGTGACTGTCGGACCTTCCCCAAAAATTTATTTTGAAACGAATGATTAGAAAACCATTAGCATCTACTTTCTTAAAATGAAGAATTTCAATTTTCGACGAGCTATAACTCTAACTACACGAGATCAAAAGTTGTTGTGGTTTTAATCATTACCAAAAACTACAAGAATAAAATTGTAGTGGCTCTTCAACGGTAAAGTTAAGCCTTGACTACAATTTCGAAAATTAATAATATGAAACACCCTATCAACAACTATCACAAATGATGTATTTTTCACCACGGAACTTCAAAAATGCCAACTTTTGCTCAAGCAAATGTAATATTTTAAAAATAATATTAACAAAAAAATTGTGTATTTTGCTTTTCAAATGCTTCCTTTAATATAATAACTTCATTTGTTTTATTTGCTCTATTTTCAAATTAAAAATAAATAATATTAATAAAAGTCTAATACATAATTCTTTCAAAAGAAGAGAAGAATTTCAAAGATTGGCATCTCAGCTAATTTCCACAGCTCTATTTTGTGTGTTGTATTTTTTTAGGTTAGGTTAGGTTAGGTAGAGAGGGCGTGTGGCCGCAAAGCGGCCACTTCCACCGAGGCCTGTATTTTTTTAACTTTTAATAAAATAATAAATATAATATAATATATAATAAATAATAATAGTAATCATTTTAATAATAAAATTCTTTTAAAAAATGTGGATAGAGCTTAAAATTGAACAAAAGACGTATTTCTACGAATGTAAAGTTGTTAAAAATACCGTGAAGTTTATTATATTCGATCTGAAAGACAGCTGGTGTGAAAATATTTTGCTGATAAATCTTCTTGAGAGAGCAAATGTCAGTTGTTGTTGTTGTTCTCTTTGATATTAATTTTCATTTTTCTATCTAGTGTTAAATAAAATACCTGAACATTGTTTTTTTCTAAAAGGATCTCAATAAACGAATAAAATTCAACGAATACGATATTGAAGATACGCTGACGACGGCAGAATCGGTGGAGGCTCGCTTTGTTGATGCTGTAGAAGGAGATGCAGCCCAGCAACGCATCTTGCAACTGAAGTATTCTATTCATAGACATCCATTTCATTTTAAATGGCAGCTAAAGGCTCAAACAGAAAAGGAGGTGATATATTTAGGAAATTTGGCGAAATATTTATTTTATTCTCGTTTATGTTATTTTAGTTGCGCGAAGCGTTTACTTTGCCACTTTTCATGATTGTGCGCGGCATGCAACAACAAATCGTGGAGCTTCGCGAAGTCATTGCCAAAAAGGACAAGGAATTAAGGCAATATAAAGAAGATGGAGCAGAACTGAGAATAAGTAAGAACTGAAGTACACAATAAGATAAAAAATCCAAACTTTCTCCTGGCAGCTACTGTGGCTACGAAACCTTTTGATTTCGTCGACTTCGATGACAGATTCAAGGAGGTTAATCGAATTAGTAAAGGTTTCCAGCAGCTGGCTGAAAATGTGACACGTCAAGCGAAGAATGAAATAAAAATTGAAGAATCTCTGAAGGATTCGGGAAAAATCCCAGTAAAAGCAAAAGCTCACACTGCGTCTAATTCTACTTCCACTAAAGATGCTGAAACCAACAAATCATTAGCTTCAAAACAACCATCAAATAGTCCACGTGCTAGGTACTGTAGCAACTTGTTTTTCTTTCCCACAAAAAACATACCTATTTGGTAATTTTGATACATTAGAAAACGCAAACCTTGGGAATTACAACACCAACGCATGGCAATGAAACTAGAGGCTCGCAAACAGAAATTGGAATACGAAAGTAGCCAAAGTCAAACTCTGACTGATTCGCAGCCAGACATCGATTCGATAGAAGAAGAATGGGCCGATATATCGCGTTCCTTACGTGAGTTCAGTAGACGACGTGCAAGAGATTTGAGCGACGCGGTCTAAAATGATTTTCATTTTCATGCAGGAAAGTCAATTTGTCATAAATTACAAATAACTAAATTGAAAAATATAACCTACAAAAAAATATATATAAAATTTTATAATAAACTATTAAATTTAAAATAAACTATTAAATTTAAAATAAACTATTAAATTTTAAATAAACTATAAAATAAAATAGAATATATAAATATATGGTAATATACTCGTGTAATGTGTATATACAGTATAAACCTATATTTTTGCTGTAATTTGATTATATGCAAGCCGGTATAAGTTCTAATATTTCAAAATTTTATATTTAATTAATTTTTTATTGTTGTTTAATTATACGCTCACTGATTTAGTAGCACTTTTTTAATACATTGTTCATATTTTGTAATTGTAAGTTTGTTATTTTGCTAGCACTTTTATTATTGTAAGTATTATAAAATTAATTGTAATTTATGTCTCACTTTATTAATTTCAGTTTGTTTTACGGTAATATTTGTTCTGCTTGGTCATAAGCTTTAGTTAATTAAATATTTTAATTATTATGAAAGCACAATAAATACAATTCTGCGATACAAATAAAATTCATTACTGCATTATTGAGCTCTAAATCCTAACAAAAACTGTGATAAGATAAATACATAGACATAGTTTGATAAAAAAATATCTATTCTCGAATATGATTAATTATTAATAGACAAATATTAGGGGGAAAATAGATATTGAAATATGCGCCCACAATTTCATTATTTAATCGATTTCTGGGTCTCTTCGTGTTCACTGCGAAGTTGAAGATACATGAAAAATATTTATATATTTATGTGGATTTAACTAAAGAAAAATTTCAGTAAAAACATGCATCTTGAAAACGTTAATATTGTAAGAAAATCATTGTTACTGTTGTGGTTAAGCGGGTTTCACTTCTCACTTGCTCAGTTGCGTAAGTATTAAAAGATACGAAAATTATTTCATTAAAAGAAAATGTTGATTAATTTGTTTCTCCCAGGACCTCGTTCGGTGCCCTTCATCAGCGATATTGTTGGTGGAGCTCCCATTTCAATCACACAAGCACCATGGGATGTTTCAGTGCGTCTGAAGGTGTACGACGATCAGATGTTTGGCTATGGTCACATCTGTGGTGGGTCGGTGATGACGCCGCGTGTTATAATATCTGCAGCCCACTGTGTGGCCAAGTAAGAAGACATGCTTACAACTTAAATTGTGGAAATACGAGTAGCAATTTAGTAGTTTATTATTTCTAAAATATTGTTCAACAATGAATAGAAATAAAATATTTAATTTCTTTTAAAATTTCTTGAATTTGTTTGGTTCTCCCACAGCTCTGGCGTATCACCCATGGTCTATCGTAGTGCCAGCGAATTCACTCTCGTCATGGGCTCCATTTACTTGTACGAGGTAACACCAAACACGCTGCAATACAACGTGCTGCAAGTGCTGCCGAATGCTGCCTTCAATATGACATCGCTGGAAAATGATATATCATTGTTTTTCATCAACGGCTACATACCGTTAGGCTACACCACAGTGCAGACTGTTCCACTAAATCAGTGGGCGGTACCTGCAGGTTCACTGTGTTCGATATCTGGATGGGGCTCAACTGGTAGTGTGAGTTGATGAACAGAAAAGGAAGATGTTAACGTGTTCATTAATTCTATAATTTATAGAATAACGTATCGCCGTTGCTGCTGGGAGCAACAGTGCCAATTGTAAGTGCGGCTGTTTGTGCCACCAACTACGGAGCCGCAAATATCTCAGCGGGGATGATGTGCGCTGGTTACATGCAATACGGCGGAGTAGATGCATGCTCTGGCGACTCCGGAGGACCGTTGGTGTGCAGCGGATATTTGGCCGGTGTTATTTCGTGGGGCGATGGATGTGCTCAGCCCGGGTATCCGGGTGTCTACACGAACGTCTCGTTTTATCAAGGTTGGATTATCTGGGCTAATTCAACGTTTAACTATGACTATTACGAGGATTACGTTGGCTCAGCGATGCGCCATTGCAATGTGATTCTAGTGCTGTGCTCAGTGATGCTTCTTCATTTGGTTGTGTTCTTAATGTAGATAAATAGTTTCAAGGAATGAATAGTCAACTAAACTATTGTAATATAACCCACTAAGCTAGTAACCAACTAAGCTGAACTAAAGTTTTATATAAAAAGAATTGTAAAAACAATAAAATGTTGAAAATAAAATAAACCTTTGGTGGAAAAACAAGCAAAAATCAGTTTAAAGTGATTATCAATTAAGTATCCTGAGTCCTCATCCTTAGTCCTCAGTGATTATTATTTCCAAAGTTTTCCCCAACTCTTATAATAATATAATTCAAACGCATCTTTAAATTATAAATATCTTTAATATCTTTTTAATATATGGAATAGATTATTAATGAATTTGTTGTAATAATTGTAGTTGTAGTGTCTTCACATGCTTAACTTAATTTTTGTTATTAATTAACGTTTGATAATATTGACAGACATCGTTTGTGTTTTAATAATTCTCATATAATCCAAGCACTAGAAGTGCTTCGTTTTTAAATTGCATATTTTTGCCAACATTAAATTAAATAGATGTATTTATGTTATTGTTATTATGATTTCATGTAAACTATTTTTTTCACTATCTTACTTACATTCATCAATTACAGAAGTTGACTTATTTACATTAAATAGAATCACTAAAAATCAGAGTTTAAATCTAAAAATAGTTCTAAAAATTAAAAGTAATACATATTTTTCTTGTTGAGAAGATTTTAAGATCATCATCAGTTATTCGATGAGTATAAATCCATAAAACCATAAAATACCATAATAAATAAAAAACCTTAAATATAAAATAGAAAAAAAATCTAAAATTAGCCTCCGGCCTACTTATTTTAAAGATGTCTTTTATTCTGTCTTCTTTTGAATCGTATTAGGTGACTAATTAAATACTTTAAATTAAATTAGTTATTCATAAAATACCAACTCTACTTCATATTATGTATATTTACAGCGGACGGTGCCTGGTCATCGGGTGCCTGTTTCAGATTTGCGGCCGCGCCCACAATTCGCTCAAGTCTTTCGGCCGTATTTTTCCAATTTCTAAAAAAACCAAAACAGTTATTTATAAACAACAAAGCTGAGTTCACACTTCTTTATGGCTTACCGAGAGGCGACGTCTGCAAGCCAGGATCCCGTTTCGGAGAGGGCCAAACAATTTCGAAGCGAGGCTGCACTGCTGCCAACTGACTGGACTGGGAGGGACGCATCGAGGAGCTGAAAAAGAGTGTTAATGGTGTTAAAACTCATATCGAATGCACTTTATTCTCACCACTCACCTGTAAGGATGCTTTAGACAGCCGTAGACCTCACGATAGCGGCCGTATAGAGTTCCGTATGACACGCCCAGTATACGGGCGGCCTTCTTCATTTCAAGTCTTTTGTTTTTAATGGCATCGAGCACCTGTCCATCGATATAGAACTATAGCATCAATACATACTAAGTTGGTTGAGACTACAGAAACTTACCCGCCTGGTGAACGGCTCCTCCCAGAACTGCGGCCTCCTTCCTTTGGCCAGGTAGTCGTCCATTTTGATCACATCCTGCCACTCGGACATCTCTTCGCTGGTCAAGCGCAAATCTGCCACATCGTAATCTTCCATTTTGATGTCCGCGAACTCGTGCTCGCCGTTGGGAGCAGCTCCCATAACGGCGGCTGCAGCTGCAGCAGCGGCAGCAGCATGCGGCGGGAAGTCGTGCGTCATCAGCATGCCGTGTTCGTTGAGTAAATAACCGCCAGCACCTCCACCGGCGCCAGTGCCAGCCTCAGCAGCCGCAGCAGCATACTTTGCAAAGTGAACGTGCGCGTGAGAGTGCGCGGGCGGAATGTGGGCGTGAGGGTGCGAATGGGCGTGCGAGTGCGAAAGCGAGAGCGTGTGCGCATGTGCCGGAGCAGTCGATGGCAACTTCGTCTGAGATGAAGTGCTTGGCAATTCCGTGGGGGTGGATGAAGGCGATGAGATCGTCGTGGTGATAGTATTTTCGGATGTAGTTGCTGCTGCAGAGACGGTCACATAGTCCTGCAGGTTTTCAATCTCCGCCACAGACTGCGGCAACAGGACTGCGGAATGGTCCTCCTCATTTTCGGCCACATGTTTTCCCTCATCGTTGTATTTGTCTTCTTTCTCCTTCTCCTTTTCCTGTTCCCTCTCCTTCTCTTTATCCTTCTCCCGTTCACGCTCACGTTCTCTTTCTCTCTCCTTCTCACGCTCCCGCTCCTTCCTTTCTTTCTCTCTCTCTCGCTCCTTACTCTCTCGCTGACGCTGTTCCTTTGCTTTCTCCAGGACGCTGCGTTTTTTGAAACGATGCTCAGCTTTTGGAGGATTCTTCTCACTCGCCGCCTTCGTCTCGGTTGGCGTGCGTTCACGATCGCGCGGCGGCGAAGATTTCGGGTTCATCATTTCCTTGTCGTTCAGCTCCATTTTATTCAGTTCGCTCTGCTGCTCTGTTCGGGTCTGGTTGCTGTCGGCCTCCGCCTGTGCCATGGCGGCGACAGCCTCGCATTCGGCCACATTCACCTCCAGGTTGCTGGTGATCCATTCTGGGTCAGTCTGGTTGTCGTCGGCTTCATCGCTGTCGGTCACATGCTGGTGTTCTTGTTTCTGGCGCTGTCGGCGTTGCTGCTGGTGGATGTGCTGCTGGTAGGCCGACGTCGGGTGCCGTTGGTGCGGATCTCCATGTTGAGCGCCATGCAAGCGACCAGCATCAAGAAATGGCTGTGAATCCAGATGGCCGCCATAATGGGCCAATTTTCGTCTAAAATATAGGAAATAAGAATTACATTAGTGCTTTTCTATCCTGGTTACCAATTCAATGTGACTGGGGAAGCGATTTCCTTCACCCAGGAAAGTGGAAGGCGTGCGGAACTACTTACACATTGAATACATCGTAGGCGTCGTCGAGTGGCGGACGACCACGCTTCCGCTTCGGGCCGTAGTACTGATCCGCCGACGAGGCTGCAGCAGCAATCGTAACGCTCTGAGAAGGTTTGGGGGTCAGCGTGGGTAACCGCGTCGGTGCCTGGTACTTGTTGCTCTGCACGGACGGCGGCGAAGCAATGCGGCGATCCCCCACTTCACTGCTTGGTGACGTACGCATGTCCTGGGCAACGGCGGGACCACCGGAGACGGGGCCATAACCGTCATGCATGCGTTGTGGTGAATGTGTTGTGAATGCGTCTGTGTCCCCAACGGGAGGGGCGGCTCCGCTACTGCCGCCATTGGCGACTTCTTCATCGTCACGCCACGAAACCTCGGCGAGTCCTTTGATTTTGAGATCGTCAGCTGTTTTAAGGAGCGAAGCTAAATTCGCCTAAAGAAGAAGTGACAAATTAAGGAGGGAAGGAATTAATTCTTCATTCAGTACGATCTCAAGAAGAGTTCCAGCACTTACGTGTTCCACATTGATTTCGCCCTTGTACATAAACTCTATCAAGGACTTGACATCCGCGAAGGTCACATCCTTCATGATGATGATCGGGTCGCGTTCACTAGCGTAGTTGGTCAGCACCGTATCGAAGAAGGTGCTGCAGGCGCACAGCACCACGCGATGCGCCCGTATCAGTTGCCCCTCGCAGGCCAGCGTCACGTCACAGAAGCAGCCGCGATCCAGCAACTGCGAGAACATCGTCTGCAGGTTGCTGTGATGGTACTTCCAACGCAGGCAGTACTGCTGCGGCAGCATGTTGGCACGATTGAGAGCTGCAAGAGACAAGAAAGAGCAATGATGAATTATAAGGCAATTAAAACCAAACTAAACAAAAAACCGTTTTATTAGGTAAGTGAACAGTAGAAAAGATTACAAACGAGTGTAAGTTAAAAGGTAGATTTTTTAAAACCCAATATCAAACTCCTTTAAAGGTACAAAAAATCGTCTTCAGTTCTAGAAATTCGATCACAATAGATGTTTAGCTGTCCTGCCCTCTGTGAAGCTTGAGAACAACCTGACGAAGAGTTAATGGGAGCTCCTTTCGAAAGAGACGAGCTTCAACGGAAAAACGGGAAGAAACTAAACGAAACTAAGAAAAATAAATAAAACCTCATCAAAGACTAAAAAAAGGAAGGGAGAGAAAGAGAAGTTGTAGACGCTTCTTTTCATAGAGACTTCATGACCCTCTTTCCCTCCCCCTCCATCTTCACCCATCACGGATCTTTTGGGACATCTACCAAACACTGATAAAGCACGAGCTTCATATAAAAATACAAAAGATTTCATAAAACTTAAAAAAACAAAGCTCTAAAAAAGGTAAGAATATAAAATGAAGAAAAACACGAAAATTGTGAGATTTTCTTTTGTATTTTTTTCAGCAAAATATTTAAAAATTTGCCCTCATGCCAAAATGACCACCCCCAACCATTTACCATCATCCGGCCCTCCTCTGATCCACCCTCTGAACCCAAGACAAACCACGTCCTCATCTCATCACAACTCATCTCATCATCAACTCCCACGACCCAACCTTCCACGCCTCTCTTCTCATCCCTTCCCATCCTCCTGCTCGGATTCTTTTCCAACATTATTTCTTCAAAGCTGACAAAAACAACAACAACCACAACAGCAACAACAAATCATTTTATACGAAATTTTTTCAAACAAAATAACAACATTGATGAAGCGAGTGGGGGGAAGGAAAGAAACATACGGGGAGAGGATGAGGATGAGAGGTTGACGATAAACGTAAGAAAAACCCTCGTTAAAAAAGAAAATGAAATGAAAAATTTATTATAAGTGCACTAAAAAAAGCACACAAGAAAAGAAACCCAAAATAAAAATAAAGATGAAAAATAAAACTGGAAACACACAAAAATAAGGTACAAAATATTATTTAAAAAACACCCCATCAAGAGAAGGGTAAAAAAAACACAAAAAACAAAAACAGGTTCGCTTGCTTTTTTATAAAAGCGGACCAAAAAACACCAAAAAAACACATAAAAAAAGGGGTTGCTGAGGTCGGGTGACGTCGAACTGAGCTCTAGTTTAAAGTAAGACGGAGAACGGAGGACGGGAGGAGGGGTGGGTGGACGAACGGACGAATGGAGGGACGGACAGCGAGTAGATTGTATTTCCTGAGCACACTATAAACGGTAAAGCAGAAAACAAACACCAAGAAAAAAAAAGGAAGGGACAAATGCGAGTAATAATAAAATAAATGAAAAAGAAACGAACAAAAAAGAATAAACTTTTTATATAAAAAATTTAAACACATAACAAATGAATGGGTTGGAGGATGCTTTTACGAGAATTCATCCATTTCAAAATTTATTACTTTCCTGAAGACGAATTTTAATGAAACAACAACCAACAACAACAACATAGATCGAGGACAACTCGAAAAAGAAGAAGAAAGCGAGTGGTCAGAAAGAAAAAAAAACTTCAGAAAGGAAGCAAGGAGACGGAGAGAGAGAGAGATACTGAAGAGGAGATGAGAAAATGAGAGAAATGCTAATAGCAAAAGTATTAAATTAAAATTGAATTCATTTTTTATTCCATTCACTTTAAAATATAAAAATAAAAAAAAAAAGAATTACAAACATAATGAAAAAAACAATGAAGTAAAATAAAATGTTATCTCAGTTTCGGTTTAATTTCGATAAACAAAATAAAATATGAGTGAATAAAAATAAAAATAGTAAACTTTTTTAATAGTTTTCGAAAAATAATTATAATATTTATAAAATTGTATGTTTCATTATACTTGTATTGTTCCTTATTTTTTATATTAATTTTGAATACAATCATTTGAATAATAATGCAATAATTTTAATAACTGTATATTTTAATCAGTTAATAAATAATCTCTTTTATATCTCTTTGTTATGAAAATGAAATAATTTTATTAGTATCTGAAATGAAAATATTTACATCAAAATTTATAACTATTCGAAATAAAAGTATTAAAGTAAAAATTTTCAATAATTTTTCTGCAACGTTGTAGAGAGAGAGAGAGAGAGAGAGACAAAGAGAGGGAGAGAAGGAGAGAGAGAGAGAGAGAGACAGAGAGAGGGAGAGAAGAAGTGAGAGACTGCAAAAATGAAAACAAACTGCTTTGTAAAAGTTATTCCTTTAATTTAATTTATGTTATCGAACTGAATTGAAAAACAAAATCATTGAAAAGCGCATAAAAACTTAATACAAAGTAAAATGAAAATAAAACCGAATATAAATTGGAATTAAGCAACAACATAAACAAAAACAACAACAAATTCAATACCAATAAATACAAAAAAATAAAATAAAAAGAGATTAAAAATAAAAATTGAGTTAATTCAATAAAAAAATGCAATTTATTTGATGGGACGATAAAAATATGAACAAAAAATTAAATTAAAGGGGGGTAGAAAAGAAGGCAAGCGGAAGAGATGGCAATCAGATGAAAATCGCTGAAGTTACTCGAGGAGGAGCGGCGGTGAAGAGAAGCCAAGAGACTGAAATGAAGAAGAATTAATCAATGAATCTGCTGCTTCTTCAGCTTATCAATTGAATCGGTGGAAAATTGCTGGAGGGGGAGGGAACACGAACAAACACGCACACAACAATTGAGTGTGATTGTTAATAGTCAATTACAACAACAACAACAACAACAAAATCACAAAAGAAGAAAAACCAAAAATATGCAAAGCTAAAGTCAATGAAAATAACAATAAAAACAACAACAAATATAACAATAAAGAAATTAATTTATTTTTAATACATTTTTCATGTGTTAATGATATAAAAAGACTATGAAAAATAATACAAAAACACACACAAACGCACACACGATAGACACTACGTATGCACACATGCTCTCTCTCTCTCTCTCTCTTCCTCTCTCTCTCTCTCTCTTCCTCTCGCTTGCCCTCTTTTAACCCATGCATGTTGTTATTTTTAAAGGAATTTTTAAATTAAATTCACGTGCAAATTTTCTGCATACAGTTTTTCCCCTTCATTATTTTTATTTTCTGACATGTTTTTCTTTTTTTTTTTTTTTTGTTGTGCTTTCTTTCTTTCGTTTTTCCGTTTGTTAATTTATATTTTTTATATATACAATATATACTTGTACTTAATAATAATGTAACAGGAAATGCAAAAAATAAAAAGCAACGACAACGAAAGCGCATTAATAAAGAAAAAGCAGATAAAAATAAAAAAAAAACGACGACAAAAAAGAAAAGAAAATAACAAACAAAAAAACACAGAAAATTTAAATTAAAATAAATAAAAATAAACATAAAAAAACAACAAACAAACGGCACAAAAACAATTCGTCCTCATTTTCTTCAACGTCTTTTTTATGATGATGATGATGAATTTTGTTGTTGCTGTTTTTTTTTTGCAGTGTTTTTATTGTTTTCTTGTTGTTGTTTTTATATAAATAACGGTTTTTCCTCCTTGCTGGTGGTGGTGGCTGGTGGTAAATGTTGAAGTTGTTGTTGTTGTTGCTGTTTTTATGCGCTTAAATTATATGACCAGAAAGAGGCTACAACGACAACAACAACAACAACGACGTCGACAACAGCATAAACAACAATAACAACAACAACAACAAAAACACAAACAATGAAAAATCAGTAAAAATAAATAAATATAAAAATAATGTGAGTGGAAAAATGTTCGTTTTTTTTGGTTTTTATGCATAATTTTTATACTCCGAGAGGCGGCAGAGAGGGAGAAGAAGAAGCAGAAGAGCGGCAGAGCAGAGCAGCAGCCGAACAGCGGTTGCCTTACTTTACTTTGGTTTGGTTTTAAGTACGAGTCAATTTTTATCAACATTTTTTAATGTTTTTTACCCCAAAACGAATTAAAATAAAATAAAAAATTGAGTTCCAGCCAAACGTCCGCAAGGATCACACATACACACACACATACAAACACACACACTCACACATACAAACACACACACACGTACACACATTTATATATGATATTTCATCCTTACATACATAAAATTAAACAACAACAAAGATTACTCTGCTTTTACTACATTACATCATAAATTTCCTAAAAACCCAACTTTAAAGCGGTAAAGAATCCTCCAGAAATAACGGGAACCCTTGGATCATTCCTGTTTAGTGGTTTCGAAAGCCAAATAATGATCCTTAAACTCCTGTTCAAATCAAGTTTCTATCTCCAAGAGTTTTTGAGAAATTGAATGCCAAACTTGATATTTTGAAAAAAGTGTTTAAAAAAATATTTGGCGGCAATTTTTTTGGGAAATTACGTTAGAAAGTGTACAATTTTTTTCGATCACAAAATTGTAACTGTAATAAATTCCAGAGTAACTGCTTCAAACCGGAAGGATGTGTGTTTTGTAGTTTCTGAGAAGATTGCGAAATAACCATGTATACTTTTTGCTCCAGAAAACTCATCTTGGGTATTTGTGCATACACACATATGAACGTATATAAATACTCGTATATACACATACGTACACATACATTTATATTTAATAACAGATTTAATAGTTTATCCTTCGCTTCAAGTCCTTTTTTTGTTGTTTTTGTTGTCGTTTTCTACTCTCGTTTTTTGTGTGCGCTATTTTTTCTGTTGCTTCTTTCTGTTTGGTTTTTTTTTTGCCTTTGTTAATCAATTTCAGGTCCTTTCTTCTTCTTTTTTTTTGTTTAAGGACCCGGTTTTTATATTTTTAAAAAGAGAACAAAAAAGAAACTTGAACAGCAGCAGAAACTACCGAATAAAATGAAAAATTTCCAGCATCTCAGAATAAAGACGTATTAAAGAAGAACTAAGAAAAACCAACAACAACAATCAGTACAACAGCAACAACCAGTACAACAACAACAACAAGAAAACGTAGCGACAGCAGCAGTAGAAAAAACAGAGCAAAAAAGCAAACAAGTCGAGCGAACGAATGCTTCAACGACTCTGAGAATTCATCTTTTCTTCCCTCCCCTCCTTTGCACTTCCTCCTCATTTCTTCTTAACTCCTCCTCATCCTCACCCTCGCCGACCGAAAGCCTTTTTTTATTCTTTACTTTTTTAAGGAGGTTTTAAGGACCTTTTTCCATACCTTTCCATACATACTTCTAAACATTTGAAATCTTTGTAAGGAGAAGCACATAAAAAGCAGAAAAAAGAGAATATATAAAAAAGCAGATTACCGAAAAAGAGTACCAAAAACAGAGTAGCAGGAAAGGTATTAAAAAGTAGTAAAAAAGTAGTCAAAGATGTTTTTATATTTTCCCGCCAAAGCGCTAAAAATGTCCTTCCTCACAAACTCCTGCTATCACGGTTCCTCCCTCTACAGAGCCTACCCTCATCCTCCTCCTCCCATCCCCCTTCCCGAGCCTTTTAATACCGACTCAATGATGCCCAACATTTCTTCCTCTTCTTCTTCTAGTTCTTGCTTTTATCTTCTTCTTTTCTCCTCTTCTTAGCCGAGCACCACAACGGAGTCAACTCTTCATTCTTTTTGAGTTTTTGTTTTGCTTGCTTCATCCGTCCACCCGACGAACGACGACCGCTTTTTTGCGAGTCCTCATCTTCTCTCTCTCTCTCTCTCTCTCTCTCTCTCTCTCTCACTCTGGCATCATTCACTCTCCATCATTTTCTGTCCCTTTCACCTTCAACTACCTCATCATCCTCCACCCTTCCTCCACCATCCCTTCACAACAACAACATGAAGATGATAAGGATGTGGAAAATATTTTGCAATCTTTTTTCAAAGCAGTTTTTTTCTTCGTTTTATTTTTATTATATTTTTTATCCTTTTTTTATACTTTTTTTATAATACTTTTTTTTATCTATTTTTTATTTTGTATTCTTCTGGTAGACGATGATGAAAAGTTGAGGGACGACGAGAAGAAAAGCGCTTCAAAGTGCGGGGTAAAAAATGAAATTAAATGAAATGAAATGAAAAAACAGATACAACAACAACAACAACGAAAACAACGGATAGTGAGGAGGTGGAAAAGGATAGTGATGAGATGAGGGAGGAGGTGGAGGTGAACGGGGGAGGATGGGTATCGTAACAACGACAAGAAGCATAACGACCGTTTTTATTTTACTGCTGTAATCTTTTTTCTTGACAGTTTGTTTTTTCTTTCTTACTTTTTATCTTTTATATCTTTTTTTGTTTATTTTATTTTGATTCCGCCTCCCCCCCCCCCCCCCCCGCCACCCTCTTTAGTGGATTGTGTTTTTCTTTCTCGTTTTGTTGAATTGGATTCAATCTTTTCACTTCTTGTTATTTTATTTATTTTTATTATTTTGTTTTTTATTTTTTTTTCGGTTTCTTTTGAAATATCGATTTTTATGTCAGCTAAAAAGTGGAAGGTGAATATTTTTAATAAAGAAATATTCTTTAACAACAACAAGAAGAAGAACAACAACAACAACAACCAGCAACAACGAACCACATAAACAACAACTGAAAAAGTTGATGGAACACTTTTTTGTTCAGCGTTTTTTTTTCTCAAAGTTTTTTGTTGATTTTATAGACGATAATAAGTAACAAGAAGGGGAAGAAGAAGAAAACGATGTCGACGAAGAGAGATAAAAGTATAAAAATAATAAGAATAAAAAAATTCATCAGTAGAATAAAAATAATAATCAGTGGAATAAAAATAATCATCCGAAGGAGAAAAATAATCATCCGAAGCATAAAAATAATCATCAGAAGCATAAAAGTAAGAAGAATAATAATAAAATTAAGTAGTATAAAACGAAGAAGAAGAAGATAATGAAATCATACAAACTTTAATGTGTCTTGTATCGTAGTCTTTAATTTATTACAGTATTTCATACACTAAATTTAAGAAGATAACGTTTCTTTCATCCTTCTTTTCTTCGTTCATTCATTCCTTCCTTTCCTCCTTCCTTCCTTTCTTCCTTCTTCGAGTCCTAGTTGAAAAAATTATTAAACAGACCTTAAAAACCGCTGAAAGATGTCTCAAACGAAAGACTTCAAATAAGAAATATTAAAAACTGTATATAAGCCGCTTTGTTAGAAAAGCGGAATTTTACATCATGTCCTCCGGCATGGATTTAGTTAAATCCTCTTCTAAACTTGACATTTTATGGTTAAAGTTACCTTTTAAATGAGTATGATTACAAAAAAGAAACAAACTAAACCTAAAAATCTATTATTTCTTAGCAGATATCGAAAATCGGATTATATTCAATATTGCCCTGCGATCTACTCATTCATTTTAACTATCTCTCTTTCTCTTCAATCACTGTCTCGCTCTTCCATCTCTCTCTTTCGCTCTTCCATCTCTCTATCTCTCTGTTTTGTGATAGATGCTTAACCCAGAAGCTTTTAAAAGAGTATTCTTCAAAGATTTCTTATAGAATTTCAATTTAAAAGCATTACAAATCGCGTATTTTACTATTTATTCTATTATTTTAGCTAAATTTCATTTCAATATCGCAGTCCTAAAGAGATTTTCATGTGTGTCGAGATTTCTTTTAGTCTTCTTTTATAATTCATAACAGATTTTTCTCTTATATCTAATTTTTTAAGGAAATAACTATTTAATTATTAACGATTTTTCATGGACTTTCATAAACAACAGAAGATCGAAAAGAAATACTGAAAATCTGAAATGCAACAACAACAACAACAACAACAACAACAACAACAACAACAACAATTGCAACAAAGGCAGCAGCAACAAAAGCAGCAGCAACAACAACAACAACAGCAGCAACTGCTTTGGAACGCGGTACCATCAACTCAAGCTACAAACCAACTTAAATTATTGAGTATTAACCTCATTACCTCAATTTAACAATAAAAAAAAACACAACAGAAACAAACACAAAAAAAAACAAAATAGAAAACTGTAAAAAATCTTATTATTAATAAAAAAACAAAAGAGTAAACAGAAAATAATAGAAAATAGGAAAAATAAAGTTATGTTGTTGAAAATCGGAAGAGAAGATGGAGCAAAAGCGGAAGAGGGAACAGGGGGGAGAGAGAGGAAGGAGAAAGAGAAGGATTATGAAGAGGAATGGAAGCAGAACGATGAAGAAAAGGGGGAAGAGAGTGTGGAAGGCTAGATGAGGAGAGGTGAGGATAAAGTAGAAAGGTGTCCGGAGTGATTCAAGGCAGGGTGACGGTGGTGGTGAGGAGGGATGACGGCTGAAGGGAAACGGGAAACGGGAGGGCAGGAGGGGATACTTTAAACTCCTCATACAACCATACACACATACAGACACGCACACAAAACATACACGCACTCATACATCATTCATTCGTATTAAATTTTCACACACAAGCAAACAAACAAACCAAAAAAACTACAAATATTCAAACACACACACATACCATAAGCACATGTATACATAAATACATACATACACAAACACATACATACATACAATTTGTATGTTAAACAAGCAAAAACATGTCGGCAAGCAGGTATTTTAATTTTTCATTAAAAAACACGATAACACATTCAAAAAAGAAAATGAGCGAGAAAAAAACACAAGGAGAAAAACATATTTTCCACTTTTCAGCTTGTTTTCTTTTAATATTGCATTTTTAATTTTAAATTATTTGCTTTTTTGTGCTTTTCCATCATTTATTTGCATTTCGTATGCGAACAGAAAATAACAGCAAAAGCATCAACAACAACATCAATGATTGAATACAATAAAAAAAACTCAAAGAAAACACAAACACAACATCGTTCAGAGTAAAAAAGCCAGTAAAGCGATGGTAGGGAAACGTTTTCGATGAGGTTGCATGGAGGGCGGTGTGTCAGGGAGTCGAATTGAATGTCGGGCTGTTGAACAGGCGGCGGGCAGTCGGTCAGGCAGTCAGGAAAACGAGCGAATGAACGAACGAACGAATGAATGAACGAACGAATGAATGAATGAGCAAGCAAGGGAGCTCGGTGCTGTATTATTATTGTTGTTGTTGTTGATGTTGTTGTTGTTGTTATTATTATTGTTGTTGTTGTTGTTGTTGTTGATGTTGTTGTTGATGTTGTTGTTGTTGTTATTATTGTTGTTTTTTTTTTTTCAATTGAAAATTGCCATCAATAATTTTATTACAAGTCGTGTGTAAAGTCGTCAACGTCGTCGTTTTTCGTTGTTGTTTTTGTATTGAAATAAACAAATAAATAAATAAATAAAATCGTTTTTCTGTAGAGTGTCTTTCGACGGTATAATTTATTTTTTTTACCATTTTTTTTTAAACTTGCTTCACATAATTAAAGACTCTTCTTCACACGTTTATACGTTCGATGGGCGAGAAACAAACAACGATAAAAACATACGAACAAACACATAGAGAGAGAGAGAGAGCGAGAGAGATACACAATCACTCCTACTACGAAAGAGATAAGAGACCAATGAGCTCAGGGAGAGGTGAGAGAAAGAGAGGAGGGAGAGAGAGATAGATGGGAAAGATAGATAGTAAGAAACATGCATCAATTTGCTGGCAATTTTTTGCTGCAAAAAACTTAGCAAAACATAAAAGCTAAAAAAACACACGCCTAAAATAATAAAAACAAAAATCAGCAAAAGCTGCAGAAATAAAAGCAGAAGCAGTGCATTAAAACAAAAGAAGAAGAAGAAGCATCGACTGCGATGAGAAGTTCCGAAGTTCGTGTGAGAGATCGATCAAAGCATCAAATCTTTCATTTCATTTAATGCAACAACAACATTTGTTAGCTTTGCAAATCTAAGGGCCACGTCACCGTAAGCGTCATGATGCCGGCGTCATTTGAAAGAATTTCGGTCT
The DNA here is from genome assembly GCA_949629155.1 of Myopa testacea. Classification (NCBI taxonomy): domain Eukaryota; kingdom Metazoa; phylum Arthropoda; class Insecta; order Diptera; family Conopidae; genus Myopa; species Myopa testacea. The sequence continues at coordinate 4,393,993 of OX451345.1, read as the reverse complement.
AAATTTAAAGGCAATGAAAAGAGTAGAAATTTAAGAAAGCAAAAGAAATTTTCATAAAAATAATATAAAAACTATATACTTTATTATAATTAAAATAAATGTAAATAACGTAAAGGAAGGAAAATAAATTAAAAGAAGGTTGTAAATAAATTGTATATACATATGTAGCTATATTATATATAAATATGTAAATCTTACGGTGTATCAGGAAACGTTTCCCTGACCCTCTTTTTTATGGTGCACTTGGTCGATGAACCGCCAACCCGAGTTGGAGCTCTGGAGCTTTTTGTTTACCGTTTTGTTGTATTTTTCTTTAATGTTTTTTATGCTTTATTGCGACGACATAAAAATATTATAAAATAAAGAAAGAAGCATGTAATAAAAAAGAGAAAAAAACACTGAATACAATATAAGAAGAAAATACAAATAAATAAACAAAGAAAACACAACAAAAGAAGCAGAGAAAAGAACAAAAATAACGAGGACATAATTTTTTTAACACCAGAAAAAAAAACATAAAAATCTTTGAGCATTATTACAACAACAACAACAAACTAAAAAAACAAAAGCAACAACAGGACCTTCTAACATTAATAAAAAGCAGAAAACCAAAAACAACAACGACAACAAAACGGAAAACAGAACAAGTAGAAAAAAATATGATTGCTACAAGACAACAACAACGGACAAGCAACAAGAAACTTTTGAAGTACTCGTGTAGAGGAGGAAATCACAAAAAAGTTAAGAAGGAAAAAGAAACATAAAAGCAAAAACTGCACCAACAACAACGAACAACATACAATAACAACAACTGAACTGAACAAAACACATTGAAACAGTGGAACCGGATGCATAAAAATACGAGTAAAATTTGAAAAGGAAAAAAAAATGAAGAAAAAAACATAAGTTAATAATAGTAATAATTAATAAATTAAAAATTCAAGAATAATATTTAACAAGAGGAAAAAAGTTTTACCCAACAATGATTTTCAAAGATTTTCATAGAATTTCGATTGAATTGAATTAAACGAAGTTTATAATGTAATTACATTGAAAATTCAAATGAAATGTATCGAAAATTAAATGATATTTTCAATTAATCAACATTTTAATTTCAGTTTCCATTCAAATGAAATATTTTCGATTTTGTGCATTTTTTCTATTCTGAAGCAATGTCAATGAGTCAATCAGACAGGCAGTCAATCAGTCAGTCAATCATTCATTTATTCGTTCGGTTGGATTTTTTTTACGTTGTCGTTGCTGCCGTCGACCGTCGCCCACCCCACGCCCACAATGGAACCAAGTTTATTGGCAAAGTAATTTTCTGTGTCATTTTTTTATGTTTCCTTTATCAAAAGCGAAGATCTTTCAGAGGAGAAGAGAGACAGAAAGAGAACGAAATGTCGAGGGCAGAGACAAAGGAAAAAACAGCAAAAGAAAAGAAAAACCGAAAAACAAAACAATTAAAAAACAGATCCAATCTCAACAACAGAATCAAAGAATTTGTTGAATTTTTCTTAATTCTTAATTGAAATTTTTTAACGAACGATGAGATGACAGTACAGAAGATGAGAGGAGAAAAACAAGCATTAAAAAAATTAAAAAGAAAGAAAAAAAAAAGGGAAACAAAGGAGAAGAAGAAGAAACAATTTTTATATCTTTGAAGCAAAAGATTCTGAGCAGAAAAAAACGACAATTTTTCTTCCTTTTCAATTTCTTTTTCAATGTAGTGATTTATTAGAGATAATTTTTGTTAAATTGATAATAACGATGGTGGTGATGATGACGGTGATGATGGTCATGATGATGACAATGACGATAGCACTGATTCAGATCATGATGATGACAGAAATATTTTCATATTTATTGCATTAATTTTGTTTTTTATTATTTTATTATTATGTGTGTATATTAAAATTTTTATATTACTTCTAAATTTCCATTTTTTTTAAGTTTATTATCGTGTTTTGTTACTTTTTTATTACACATGAAAAAATAACATAAAAAACCAAAAACAACAACAATTCTAATTTATTGACATGTGTTATTATCATCGACATCATCATCGTACCCACCATCATCATCATCATCACCATCATCGTCATCATCATCACCATTCATTCATTCATTCATTGATTATCGTTCATTTGAAAAAACAAAAAAATTAATAATAAAAATAATTCTCTTGACATACTTTGTTTTTTTGTCACAAAAACAACAATAACAACAACGGAGAAATACTTCCATACATAAACAAGTACATTAGTATTAATTTCGAAAAAATAAATGAATAAAAACACATAAAAATATGTATTCGTTTGTTAAATTAAAATTACTGATATTAAAACCACAAAATTGTCATTTTATCATTATTTAAACAACCAAAAACGAAAAGAGGAACATTTCGCAAATAATAAAAAACGACCAGCAAAAAATAATCAATTTTTATCAGTTTAATTTTCGGAACATTTTTCTTTCGCGATGGTTTTTTTTACAATTTTTTGGTTGTATGAGTAACTTTTACATATTTTAAGACCGACTACGGGGCCAACTTCACTACACTCACCCCGGTCCTTCCTTCTTTCTTGCTGTTTTCTCCACCCCCTCCTCAACCCCCACAACGACATCAACAGACCTCTCATGGAAAAGTAACAACGATTGAAGCCAATCCAACCGTCCAACCATCGTCTTTGTTGTTGTTTTTGTCGTAGTCATTTTCATCGTCGTTGTCGTCGTCGTCATCATCGCTGTCGTCGTCGTCGCAGTCGCTGTCGTCGTCGTTTTGGTTGTCGTTCTCGTTGCTTCTTTCCGTCTGTCTGTCGGTCGGTCGAACTGTTTATTATTTGCTCCTCTTCTTTTCTCTTTTTAGCTTCACCTCCTTCTATTCATCCCCCAGCCCCTCCCCTTTCTGTGTGCTTTCTCACTCTATCACTTATTTTTCTTTGGTAATTTTCTACAATATGAATTCTTTTTCCATTTTAATTTTATTTTATTTTATGCAGTCTGCAGAGCTGCCTTTTTTATGAATTTCCGTTAACTACTTTTTGTGTGCTGTCTTTTTTCCGTTTTTTTTTTGGTTTTTTTTTTGTTTTTTCTTCTGTATTTTTACTGTTCTTTTGCTGTATGTACGCTGCGCTGCTTTTTTTCTTTCTGTGCCATAAAATATTTTAGAAAATATTTCACAACCGTCATTTTTAACTTTTTTTTATAACTTTTTGCTTTCTTCCCTCTTCTTCTTCCTAGTCTTTTTTTATTATACCCCCTCCCTCCATTCTTCTTTCTATCTTTTACTTTGAACACTGAATATTATTTCTGTTCTTTCTACAAAAAATACAGAAACAATTCCACACGAAATTATAATTTTTTTCCATATTTAAAAAGTAAGATAGAGAAAAAGTACATAGAATATACAAACATAAGTACATAGCTTTTTATGTATGTAGTTGGTATATAATGTGGATATATTGATTTATAAACAGCAACGAGTATAAAATTAAAAGAAAGTTGAACAAAATTTATATAAAAATTGATATAAAAATTAATATAAAAAATTATATAAAAATTGTGCAAAATTGAAAAAATCGAAGACCTAAAAAATTCGCTTCAATCGCGTGACATTGAAAATAAATAGAGTTTTTGTCATTTCTTTATTATAAAATTTTAAATTGATTTTGTTTCGTGTTTGAACCTTTTTTTTTTCTTTCCTTCTTTCAATGCGCAAAAACGAAAATAAAAAAAAAATCGAAAAAAACAAATACATCATAAGAAATTAAAGAGAAAAACAAGAAGAAGGATAACCAAAAAAAAAACAACAGGTGTTAATCTATGTATTTGAGTTTATTTGTTGTTGTAAATTTCTTCGAAAAAACATTTGATTAAATTAAATTCTATAGCGAAAAAAAATGAGTTGATTTTTTTAAAATTTATGATTACGTCAGAAAATGGAGGGGAAACGGGAAACGCGGCACAAGGAGATAAAAATAACCCAACCTTCTAATCTATTGAATGATTATTATTAAAAAATAAAAAATCAATTTGAAAATCTAATTGATGTGACTTTGAATATTATTTAGAAGTGAATTCAATCGGAAAAGTAAATGAATTTACCAAATTCATCATTATCATTATCAATATTATCATCAAACGCAATCAACAATTAATTTTTATCGCCACTTTTTTATTATTATAGTTGCGTGTCATCATTTGATCATCTTCACCTTCGTTAAGATCATCATCGTCAACAGCATTATCATCTTCATTATTCATTACCATATTCATCATTCATCACCATATTCATCATTATATCCATCACTAGATTCATCTTCTTAATCATCACAATCATCATCATATTCAACACTATATTCATCACCATATTCATCATCATATTCATCACCATATTCATCATCATAGTCACCACCATATTTAGCATTATAATCATCATATTCTTTACCATATTCATTAAATGCTTGATGATTAATATTTATCATCATATTCAACATATTCATCAATCATCACCGCATTCATAATCGTTTTTATCACCATATCATCATCATAACCATCATATTCATCACTATATTCAATACCATATTCATCATCTTAGTCATCATCATATACTTTACCATATTCATCACCTTCATCATATTCATTAAATGTTTGATGATTAATATTTATCATTATATTCAACATATTCATCATCACTATTCTTATTGATCATCATCATTGCTATTGTTCTTATTATTGTTATAATTTCATGCACATTTTCCAATCGTTATCCTCATCATCATCACCAACATCAACAGTTTTTAACACTTTTTTTCTCCATTCTTTTATTATTTTTAATTAATTTTCAACAAAAGCAATGAGTTGCAGTTTTCGTATGTTTCATTGTTGTTGCTGTTGTTGCTTTTGCTCATGCTATTGTTGTTGTTGTTGTTGTTATTGTTATTGTTATTTTATACTCTTAAAGACCCTTTTAAAGATTTCAACCACTGATTTGATTCGGACGAACGGCCGACCAACCGACCGAGAAGATGAAGAAGCATTCTCATCGGCTTTCATCTTTCAAAAGAGTACTCTTACAAAAACTCCACTAAAAATCGAAAAAGCAAAAAAATCTACCTGCTGATTATTTCTTTGATAAGATTTTTACTTGGTTCTTTGATTTGAATCAAGAAATGTTGCCATGGTTGTTGTTGTTGTTGTTGCTGAATAATTTTTATTGTTTTTTTTCGATGTGCGTTGTTTCATTTTTGAAATATTTTACTGTAGACATCCCTCACTTAAAGGATCAGAATTCGAAGGTTCGAATAACAAAAAAAAAACGAAATGATGACTGTTTTTTTAATGATGATGTTTTTAGAGTCCTCTTTTGTTGTGTTTTGTTTGTTGTTCGCATTTAAATTCGACTCTTTTGTTATTCGTATTCGTACTTTTTTGTAATCCTCTTTTTCTGAGCATTCGAGTTCCTTTTTTTTTTTGTTGCAATGAAAATACAAATAAATTAATAATTACAAAAAAACAACAACAATAACAAAATAATAACCACAAAGCGATAACCATGAAAGCGAAAAATTCAACATAATCATGAAGAATTTCGTTCATGTTAAAATTTTCCACACAAAAACATATGAAAAAACAAGAAATCAATAAAAAACAAATAAAAATGTTAATAAAAAAATAATGATTAGTGAACAAAATAATCGCGAGCCATAAAAATTATGACCAAATAATAATAATAATAATAATCGTAATACTAACAAAAACCAGTTAAAATTGATCTTTCTTCAAAGCTTAATCAACATTTAATAAACAGTTTTTTAATCAACGTAAGTTAAGCAAAACCAAAAGATTATAAAATCAAAGAAAAAATTATTATAGATTAGACGAATTCTTCGATTAGACCAACTCTTCGATTATACAAACTCTTCGATTAGACCAACTCTTCGATTATACCAACTCTCCGATTATACCAACTCTTCGATTATACCAACTCTTCGATTAGACCAACTCTACGATTATACCAACTCTTCGATTATACCAACTCTTCGATTAGACCAACTCTACGATTATACCAACTCTCCGATTATACCAACTCTTCGATTATACAAACTCTTCGATTATACCAACTCTTCGATTATACCAACTCCTTGATTAGACCAACTTTTCGATTATATCAACTTTTCCATTAAATTACAATAGCTTTCCGATTATATAAACTTTCGGTATGCTCGAGTAGTGAAATAATACAAATTTTATAGATTTTTCTAAAATCAAACAATCAAATACAACGGCTGACCTTCCATGACCCCCTTCTTCTCGCTTTCCTCCCTCTTCTTTATAATCCTTTTATTAGTTCTTGTTTTATTTTGCTATTTGGCTTTTGTTTCTGCTATTTTCTTGTTTTTCTTTTTCTTGACATAATAGAAAAAACATTTCTTCATCAACTTGTTTTAACTTTTCACGGAATTCGATTCTTGTTTCGATGTTCTGAGAGTGAGTGTTAGTGATGAGGAAGATGGGTAAAGAGCAAGGGGAGGAGAGGAAAAAAGGCAAAGAGGGTGACAAGAGAAAGAAGAAGAAAGACAATCAAGCGTAAAAAAAACGAACCTGAAAAAAACTAAACAAAACATTTCCAAAAAACAACAAAAACAAACAAAACAGAAAACACTAACAACAGGCGGCAACTCTCGAAAGTTGCGCGAGTTCACATGCAGCAGTTAAAACGTTTCTAGTCGCGAGTACATTCACGAAGAAGTGTGTGTGTGTGTGTAGAGATGTGTGTTTGTTTGTGTAACTGATATGTATGTATGTATGAATGTGTGTATGTATGTATGCCGTAAATTTCTATGGCAAATAAGGCCAAGTGCAACAGTGACGACAACAATAAAAACAACAACAACAACCTAAACAATAACAAAGCAACTAAACAACACCATCAACAACAACAACAATCAAACAAACAACAACCACTACAAAGAAATGCTGAGCCAACAACAAAACAGAACACGTTCATTTATGCGAAACGTTGTTTGTACGCATAAAATGCAATGATTTTTAATGCTTATCCTTCCTGTTGTTGTTGTTGTTTCTGTTGTTGTTGTAATTGCTGTTCCTGTTGATGATAATGTTTATGATAATGATAATGATATTGATCATGAAGATGAGGTTGATGCCGTTTGATGCTTTTGTTGTTGCTGATGTTGATGTTAGTTGGTTTCTGATCTTATTTCTGTTGTTGTGATGGTTTTTCTTAATTTTCAGCTTGTTGCTATATGTTGTTGTTGTTGTTGTTATGAATCTTTCTATAAATTTTCTGGCTCGTTGCTTGTCTTTCAAGACGCTAGAAGAAGCCGCCGCCGCTCTACTCATCCACTTGCTGCTCTTCTTCCTTCTCCCCTCATGCTGTTCCTCTTCTTCATGCTCCCCTCATGCTGTTTCTCTTCTTCATGCTCCCCTCATGCTGTTCCTCTTCTTCCTCCTTCTGATCATTTCTCTGTTCGGCCATCTCACGCTCACGATGACCGACCAATCATTCGAACTGGCAAAAAACAAGAAGAAGCATCTAAACGATGTTAGATGCTGCGAGATGCTGTTGATGCTGCTGCTGTTGAGTTGCTGTTGTTGTTGTAGTTGCTGTTGTTGTTGTTGTTGCTGCTGTTGTTGTTGAGATGCTGTTGTTGCTCTTATTGTTGCTGTTTCTCCTAACCTAAGATTAGTCTAAGTTAAGTTGAGTTAACTTAAGTTAGCATTGCAGCTTGTTTAACGACTTCTTTTATCTGTTTTTATATATTACTTTTTTTCATTTCTTGTTGTTGTTGCTGTTCTTCTTCTTCTTAATTTTCTTCTTCTTCTCCTCTTTCTTCCTGTTTTTTCGATTTTTTCTTATAAATAAAACGATGTTTGTTTTTATTTGGTTTTGAAGAATCTAACAATTTTCAGAGCAACAACAAAGTGAATGAACCAATCCAACACATAAAAAGCAACGAGAATGAGAAACAACAACAACAACAACAACAGTAACAACATCAATAACAATAACAACAACAAAATTCAAACATCCAAACATTACAACAGCAAAAGCTTTATTTATTTGTCTTTATTTTCTTTGTTTATTATTTTTTTGTTGTTGTTATTATTATTATTATTACTCTTTCTGTAGCTGGACCAATGTTGGGACTCATCCCGTACCGTCCCATCCCGACCTCTTCCCGTACCAGCCGAAACCATTTCAATTCATTGGAGTCCATGTCATTGAAAAAAAAGCCGGACCAAAAGAAACAACGCGCTCCAGCGTCGGGTAGCAGCAACAACGCAACGCGATGCGAAGCAAAGCGAAAGGAAAAGAAATATAATAACAACAACAACAAAAATCAGAGTCTTCACATTTTTTTAATGGATTTTTCTATTTCCTTGAAGATGCAAAAAACAAAATAAAATTACATACAACAAAACAAAACAGAACACAATCAAATCAAACACGATACAAAAATTCTACACAAGCGAAAAAAGGAGAAAATAAAACTGAACAGAAAGAAACTAACGATCTCTCGGAGGGTGAGAGAAAGAGAAAGAGAGAGAGAGAGAGAGGGGGAAAGAGTAAAAAATCTCTTCTTTTACCAACAACCAATCATTGTGAAAAACTTCAACAGAGCGACAGCAAAAAGATGGAGGATAAGCTTCATGAGAGAGGGGAACAAGAGAGAGAGGAACATCGGATGATAGAAAGATTCTATTGTCAGAGGGATCCAGAACGCGAGAGAGAGAAAGACGAAAGCGACGATAAAATGTTTAACGATTTATTGATCTACGAGATAAAATTTTCAACAAAATTGCAAAAAGAAACAAAGAAAAAAAGGTGGAGAAAGAGAAAGAAGAAATGAGCGAGGAGGGGTAGAGAGAGAGAAGAAGAATGAAGAGAGAGATGATAGATACAAGCTATGAGAGCGTGAGAGAGAAAAACAGAAAGATATACAAATATTCAGACAGCAAGATAGCAGATACAAAGACAATTCATCCAACCATCCGTCATCCATCCATCCATACATCCATCTATCTCTCTATCTATCTATCAATCCATTCATTCATTCATCCATGTCTAAAATAATTTAAAACACTTTGAAATTTAAACAACTGAAGCGGAAAAGTGACAAGTTCCCTGAAGAATATCTCATAAATTTAAAGGTATGAAATAAAAAACGAAAACAAAACGCAGAAAAGTTGTCGCCGTGTCAGGAAATCGATTTTTAAACCTTTACAAATATTTACGAAATACGATATCATATCCATGGACATGATATTTGCGAATATTTAACACTGTCTGGAGAAAATTGAAAAAATATTACCCACGTTCAAATCAAATACTCCCTCTCAGTTTAAAATGCATTAAGTATGGTATACAGTAAGAAGTAAGAAGATACTATATAGTCAAGGCTTTCAAGATGTGTTACTGCACCTTCTTCAAGGGTGAATGAACAGGTGGTCCTTCGAAAATCAGCTCCGAATCTCCGCACGAATCTTCTCAAAATATTACCCATTACAAAGAAGCGGACAAAAAACTCTCCCTCGCCTCTTTTATCTTTTTACTCTGTTTCTTAGCTCTGTCTCTCTCTCTTTCTCTCTCTCTGATATGACAGGTTGGTCTCTGTTTTAGTTCTTTATTTAGTTCTTCATTATTTAGGGCCAGATTTTCAATGAACGATCGACGTGATTCTCCGTCACTCTGCTTTGTTATTTTCTCGTTGTCGATATCTCTGCTATGTGTTTGTTGTTATTTTCGTAATAATAACAAAGCAAAGTCACGGAGAATCACGTCGATCGTTCATTGAAAATCTGGCCCTTATTTGAATGAATATCATTGAATTATTATTCAAATAATATCGTTAAGAATGAAATTTAGCCCTCCGATACCCTGAAGGTCAATTGAAGCCCAAACATCACGGTATCTATAATAAGTCTCTCTACAAAAGGTATAAATGTCCATTCAAATACGAGTATATCGCCCTCAATGCAAAAAAGTGGCACAACTAAAAATTTTTCATTTTCGTATTAAGTATTTTATGTATTAAAACTTTACCAACAACCACCATATATACCCCACTTAACTCATATCTACCAACAACTAAAAGCTCAATTTATTTTCTTCTTGTAAACTGATGCCAAAAACGGTTATAATCTCTTGTTTTTCAGCTTTTCATGCAGAAAATATAAGTAAAAAAGTTAGAAACAAACCAAAAAATCATTTCGAAGTGTCTCCCCTTCGCTATCGATTACAGTAAAATAATAAAAACAGTTACTGTCAAAAAACAGTGAAACGGTCGGGTTCGTTAACCACCCCCTTTTGAGCACACACTCTCAGTGCCAGACAAAGAGAGAAAAGAAGAAGCACCGTGAACCATGCCCAACATTCCTTCCAAATCTTTTAAATATAAAAAGATCTGATTAAAAGATTAAATAATTTTGAAAAGTTATCGATTTCAATAGCTTTTAACGATATTTTATCGATATCGATAGATGAAAATTAAGGGGAAAAAATATTGAAAGGCCAGAATGGGTAAATTCAGAATGGGTAAATTCAAAATAGAGACGGTAATGGTATAGAATCAGTTTAGAATCGGTCTATAATCGATACAGAATCGGCATGGAATCGGCATACTTTAGAATCGAAATATAATCAATACAGAATCGATATACAAACGGTGTGGAATCGATATAGAATCAAGTTATAATTGAATAGAATTAAATTCGAGGTGGACCCTGATAAATCTCGGGGATTGAAAAGAGAAGCATTTGAATCGATCAAAGAATGGATAGAAAGAAAAAAACAACGTGGCCCAAAAATTGGTCAAAATGGTAAAAAAAGAAAAATTCCAAAAATTCGAAAGTAATAAATTTCAAAGAAACGACATTCGATCGATAAGATAAGAAACTAAAATTTAATAAAACGGCTATAAAAATAACCCGAAAGAGTGAGGAGGGTGGGGGGAAGGGGAAAAAGACATTCGAGGAAAGGGAAAAATTTGAGGACAATATTAATTTAGAAGAATTCAAGGAAACAGAAAGAGTTTTTTATTGCTTTTGAAAAAATTCAAACATGAAAGGTTTTTAAAAGTGAACCGAATGATTTGGGGTCCGTTCGCTCGTTCCGTTTCATTTACTTTTCTGTCCTTTTCTTATGATTACGAAAAGGAAGCCAACGACAAAAAAGTTATTTAAAATTAAAGGAAGTTCGAAGGAATGCGTCCCATCGTACCATCGACCGACCGACCGACCACATGACCATCCATCAAGAATCTTGTCGTAGTTTTTGTGCGTTTCTTTCGCTTTGTTTTTTTCGGTGTTTTTTGTGTGTTTTTGCCCACTTCTCTTCCACGTAGTGTTCGCTATACGAACAACCTTCTTTTCCTGTGATATATTTTTTGCTGTTGTTTGGGTTGTTGTTGTTGTTGCTTTAGTGTTTGTTGTTGCAACTCCTCTTTTTCTCCTATTCTTCTTGGTTATTGTTTTTCTATCTTCTTTCTTCTGCTGTTTTGTTGTTGTTTTTTGCGTTGATTCTTCTTCTTCTTCTTGAACCATCTCTCATCGTATATTATTACTTTTTTATTATTATTATTGTTGTTGTTATTCTTGCTGTTGTTGTTATTCTTGCTGTTGTTGTTATTCTTGCTGTTGTTGTTGTTATTGTTTCCATTGTTGTTCCTGCGCTATAAAAGAGTTTTTCTACATACGTATGTATGTGTGTGTATGTATATGTATATAATATTTATGTTTATACATATAAAAGAAATTTTCCATTTTGCGCAGTTTTTTCCTTTCGAAAAAAAAACAATTTAAGCGAGAAAAAAACCGTTCTCTATAGAAAAGATGAAAAAGTTGGCTCTTTCTGCTTCCTCTTTTCTTTTGCTTTTTCCATCAACTTTTTCATCTTCCTTCGTTTTCGTCTTCTTCGTTTTTTGTTTCTTATGCTTTTTCTTCATCAACTTCAAACTCGTGAAGCAGCAGCAGCGGCAGTGACAGCGACAGTGACAGCGACAGCGACGACGACGAAGATGACGAAAAACGTTGCGTTGCGTTGCGTTGCGCTGCGTTGAGACTCAAAAACGTTGTTGAATTCTTCATAAAATATCAAAGCTGTGAGTTTGTTGTTGCTTTTGTTGGTTTTCCTACTAATTTTTTTAGATTGTTTTTCCTCTCTTTTTTGCTTAAGTTTTTTGTGTAAATATTGTTGTGTATTTATTTTGTTTTTTGTTGCATGTTTTTTGCTTTTATTTTTATTTTCTTCACCTTTCATAGCAAGTTTTTAATTTGTTGTTGTTGTTTCTCGGTGCTTTTTTTATATCTACTCATAGTAAGCATTTTCAAGCAAAGCAACAGCAATAGCAGCTGCTGGGGGAAGAAGAAGAAAAAAATTGCCTTTCCTTGAAGTTCTGTTTTTTTCTTTTTCTATTTGTTTCTGTTGCTGTTTGTTTTTTGTGCTGGTTTCTTTTGCTTTTTTTTTTTGCTGCACTTATTTTTGCGTTTTTATAAATTTTTCCAATTTTATTTTTATGCCAGTTAAAATTGTTTTCTGTAGTTCGTTGCTGTTGTTGTTGTTGTTGTTGCCTGCTGTTGCTGTTACTGTTGTTGTTGTTGGGTTTGTTGTTCAGGTTTTTGTATTTCAATAATGTTATTATTAATATTATTATTTTCATTATTATTATTGTTGTTATTGGTTTTGCTTTAAAGTATCCGTCGTTGAGTTTTTTCAAAAAAGAATCTGAGAGTAAGTATCAATATTTTATATACAAACGTATATATTATCTATGTACATACAATATTTATATAAACAATAAAAAATGAGTATTTAATGTACGATAGATACTTTGTATCTGCGAGATACGACGACGACAACGACGACTTCAAGAAGAAGAAGAAGAAATTACGCTCTTTTTTCATTTGATATCTCATTTTTGTTGTTGTTTATCACTGTTTTCCAGAGATAACAAAAAATATACATACTCTTAGATGAAATAAATACAATCATACAATTTTTAACCTCTAAATTTATTTATATAATCGTATATACAGTGTGTATATAGTATAGACTACAGAAAGACCACGTTTACTGACATCTTTTCGGAAATCAACCATTTCGATGACGTTTTGGCACATTTGCTCGTTTAGTTCATCGATTTCATTCCTAATATTGTTATTCAGATCATTAATTGTTGCAGGTTGGCTGCCATACGCTTTGCTTTTCAAATAACCCTCCAAGAAAATGGGGTACAATGGGTCATCATCATGGTTTTGGGCTCCCCATCCGTGTTTTGGGCTCCTAGACTTTGGTTTATCATGAACAGATCCAGTTTCACCAAATTTTGTAATTAAACTTCGAACTATTTGCCCCGTTGAACGATTGAGTATCAGAGAACTGCAACGAATATAATCGCTCTTATCTACGCAACGAATAACGTATAAATATTCGTATTCGTATTCGTAAATTTAATACACGAACCTGATTCGCAATCGTTCGAAAGCGAATGACGAATAGAATCGCCCCACGAAGACTCCGAATCACCAAAACAATCGTAAGAAGGCTCGAGTTTTTCGAAAAACTCGCATTAAACGATTGAAGCTCGTGTTGATTACAGCTCGAAAATTCGAGCTTCTTCGCGATTATTTTGTTGATTCGCCGTCTTCGTGACGATTCTTTTTGTTGTTCGCTTTCGAATGATTGCGAATCATGTTCGTGCCTTCACTTTACGAATACGAACAGCTCGGCACTCGTATTGAGTTGATGTATTTTATGTGATTTCATGTCATTCAATGAATTGTTTGTCATTCAATTAATTTATTTGATGTGTATTTGATGTGTGCCACTCAATGCAAACAATTAAATGTTAATTTTAGTGTAATTGTGACTTAATTAAATGTGATTCAATTTAATTTAAGTCACTCCATTTCATGTTTATTTTTTCATTTGATTATACACGATTTTCTTTTATTATTTTGATGTGCTGCAATTTAATTTAATTTTATTCACTATCATCATGTTAATTAATTTATTTTAATTTGAAATTTAATTCAATAGATTTTATTTTGGATTTCAATAACTGTTTTATTACATTTTAATTGATTTAATTTACTATTTATTTGATTTTCTTGACTTCAAATACAATCGCTTTCTTGAATCTGCACCGAAATCTTTTCTTGCACCAACTTTTCATGTGTTTTTCATCTGTTCCCCCCTGTCTCCCCCCCTCCCCCCCCACTACACTACCGCTGCCATATTTTCATCGATTATCATTCACTCATTCATTCATCCAATCATGTAAAAAGAAATCATTGACCTTTTTTTTACATCGTTTGTTTACATCTTTTTTTCTTTTATACTCCTGTTTTTATATCTTCTTTTATATCTTTTTTCGTATCTGTATTTTGTTGTTGTTGTTGTTGTTCTTTGTTCGTTTTAATGCATTCTTTTCTCTTTTCTTTTGCGATGGATGAGTGGATGGATGGATGAATGCATGGATATCAATTCTATCGATCTAATTAAATACATAAACAAACAAACAAACACACATACACACACACACTCGCACACATTTTTCGATATTTAGTAGAAGTTTTTTTTTTAATGACATTTTTATCAGCAGCAGTTGTGAAACATCAACAACAACGAATATCGAAAAAAGCGACACTAAAAACCAAAAAAATGAGGAGGGAGAAAAAAGAAAAGGCTTCAAAAAAAAAAAGATTAAAAAAAACATAAAAACCCAAAATAATAAAAACAAAAATAAATACCAAAAATAATACACAACAACACCAACAAAAACACCACACACACACACAAAAAGTGCCATCAGGCGTTTTTTCTTTTTTTTTTTTTTGTTTTTTAATCTACATCAATTTTTGTTTTCAAAGTTATTCGTTTCTGTGTTGTTTTGTTTTTTTCTAGATTTTAATTTATACACACATACACACATGTTTTCTTTTTGTTTTTGTTTTTTTTTTATATTTTTTTGTTAATTTTTTTCTTTGGTTTTATTGTTGAAATTTTTGTGTTGATTTTAGTTTTTCTCCTTTTTTTAGTGGCTTTTTGAATTCTAGTCTACTGTTCTTGTTGTTGTTGTTGTTGTTGATATAATTGTTGTTGTTGGTGGTGGTACTGCTTTTGTTGTTGTTTTTATTGTTGTCTCATTTTTGATATTTTTTCTTCAGTGTGTGTTTTTTTTGACATTTTTTGATGTTGTTGTTTGTTTTATCATTATTATTATTATTATTATTATTTGTTTTGTGTGTTTGCTTTTTTCCCTTCTATTTTGTTAATTTTTTTATGGTTTTGGGTTTTGTTATCGCTTTTTTGTTGTTACTTTTTTAATTCAGTTTCGTTGTTATCTAATTTTTCGTATTTATATCAAAAATGTTTACCAATAAAACAGAAACGATGTTTATTAAATAACTATAAAAGCCAAACAACAACAACAACAACAAAACAACAAAACAACAACAACAACAACAGATTTCGATCTTTCCACGTATTTTGATTTTAATGATTCATTAAAGTTTGATTTAATTTTTTGTTTTGTTTCCTTTAGTTTATTGTATTTATTTTTTCGCTTTTTTCTATTTTATTATTTTTTTTATTTTGTTTTTTGGTCTCATTTTTCATGGTCTAACTTTTTAAATGTGCGTTGTTGTTGTTTTAATTTTATTTTAAGTAAATTATTTAAAATTTATTATACGAGTATTTAATTTAAGATAGATTTTTAATAATAATTTTATTATAGAGTCTCTTTTTTAACTTTTTTACAGTTTTTCATTAAATTACATTTTTAACAGAAAATGTTTCATTATTATTCTTTATTTATTATTTCTTTTTTTATTCTTTGCGTTTTATTTTAATATCAGTTAATAGCAGCAACAAAAACATCAAGAATAATATTAATATTAATAATAATAACAACAGTAAAAGAAACGAATACGAAAAAAATTAATAAGAACAAAAAAAAAATCCCAGTATAAAAATAATTAGAACAATAAGAGTAGAAACAACAACAACAACAAAAACAACAACCATCAACTAGAAACCACTAGAAACAACATCAGCAACAACAACAACGGTTAAATTCATCTCAATGCAATGAAACAACAAAAACAACAACACTCCTCTTGCCGCATTGCATTGTTTTTGTATGCAGTCTTAAGTAGATGCCGCTGTCGCTGTCGCTACCACAACCACTGCAGCTGCGCCTCTGCCACTGCTTCTGCTTCAGTCACTTCATGTTCAAGTAAATGCAGCCGCGGCGCAGCTCTGCGGCACAATAAAGCACAAAATGAATGAACGTTTTTTTCTTTAATCAGTTTTTTCTGTTTGCTTTTCGTTCGCGTTTTTGTTTGTTTTTATTTTAATTATTTTCTTTGCTTGGCTGTTGTTTATTTAATTATTTAACGTAAAACTATTTAGATTTGTTGTTGTTTTTGTTTTTGATGTTGTTGTGTACTTTTTTTTCTTCTTTTTTGTTGAATCTACGGCTTTCTTGTCTCTACTCGGTGTATGTGTGTGTGTTTGTGTGTCTAGTTGTAGTAACTTTTTTATTCTTCTTCTTCTTCTTCATAGTTACTCACTCCTGTTATTGCTTTTGTTTTTGTTTTTGATACATTAAAATAATTGCACAGTTTTTTCTTAAAAATTTTTTCCTATGACAACCGCTGGTTCGCTCTCAAGGGGATCTCTGACAGTTGTTGTTGTTGCTGTTACTATGTTTTTTTTACAAAAAATTTAGTTATTAATTTTGTTGTTTTTTTTGTCTTGCTTATAGCTTAGAAAAAGTTTCTACTTTGTTGTTGTTTCAAGTCTTTGTTCGAATATAATACATAATAATATTTATTAATTTATTATAATAATAATTATTATTACATGTTGCATAATAATAATTATTATTTTATTATAATTATTATTTATTATAAATATTATTTATCAGTTATCTTGTTATTCTATAATTATTATTATTACAATTGCGATTGTATTTTCTAGTTTTTGTGATCTTAATTGTTGTTGTTTTGTTGTCAATTTTCTAGTTTTGTTGTTGTTTTTGTTTTTTGCTTATTAATAAAATTGCGTTGTTTTTCTTACTTTTGGAATTTTATTGAAATTGCATTTTTTTCATTTCATGTTTTTATTTTATTGTGTTGTCGGTTTTTTTTAATTGCGTAGTTTTTTCTTTCGTTTTTTTATTTTTTTTTTTGTTTTGTTGCTTCAAACTCATTATTATTCAAGGAAAAAAGTTTCATTAAATTTACAGTTTTTATTGAATTTTTTTTTGTTGCTGTGCTGTTCTTTGTTTTTTATAGGTTATAATTTTAATATCGTCATAAATTGTGTTGTGTTCTGTTTTGTTGTTGTTATTGTTGTTGTTGTTGTTGTTGATGTTTTTTGCTGTTGCTCGTTTTGGCTGCTTTTTTGTTGTTATCATTTATTGTTAATTAAGAAAAGTCGGAATTTTTTTGGGTTTTTCTTATTTTTTTTTTTAATTGCTTTCGATTTAAATTTCAATCCACCGTTCAAAAAAATACTAAAAAGCGTGAGCTACCCTTAAATAAAGTGAGTATAAAGTGAAGTTGTTTTAATATCCAATCTACCCCCTGCACCCCCTGTACCTCCACCCATTAACCCACCCCACCATAGTATCAACCTCTCTGCGACTTCTTTGGTGATTCTTTTTACTTTTATTATAATTCTTAATAAATTGCTTTAGGAATCTACATAAATTGAGACATAAAATTGTTTTTTATTGTATTTTCAGTTGTTATTTTTTATGTTATTTTGCAAGTCGAATTGAAATATTTTTACGATTTATTTATTGCGATTTTCTCATTTTCTTTTATTGTATTCTTTAGTTTTTTATTTTAACTTCTTTTATTTTATCAATTATAGTATGTATATTTATTGTTCAACAAAACTTCAGTTAATTTTAAGTAACTTTTTTGTTTGCTTTTTTATTGCTATTTATTTTTTTTTATTATTATTCTATTATATTTATTATTATTGTATGTCTGTTATTATTTATGTGTATTTTTTCTGGTATTTTTCCATTATTACTTTTATTGTATATTTTTTAGTTATTTTGTTATTATTACTTTAGTTATTATTTATTGTATATTTTTTGTTAATTCTAAGTTTTGTTTTTGTTGTGATTTTTTATTACTTTACTTAATTTATTATAACTATAAAATTTGTTAAAAAAAGAAATAAAATCTTGGGAAATGTAAATTCAAACAATTGCCTCGAAATAAATTAATTTTTATTCATCAGAAATTCTTTGAATTCAGCCAAATAAAGTTCATAAAAGCGTCAACAATCACAGAGTTTTTCGAAGAGATGAGAGAAGGAAGGAGAAAGAAAGAGACGAATAGAGCGAGAGAGAGAGAGAGAGAGAGAGACAGACACACACAACAAATTAAATCAATTCGTCTTCAAAAAGAATATTAAATGAATTTATTTTTAGAAAAAGCACCGTAGTTTTTTTATCTTTCTACATTTTTTAAAATTCCGCATAATTCTGAATAAAAAGATGGGGAGAGGGGGGGAAGGAAATGGAAAAAAGAGCCAAAAACCCAAACAAAAAAGAATTAAAATAAGAATGAAATGGAATGAAATTCTTTTTGAAGTGAAGAAGGTTGTTTTTTTTTTTTTTGGTTGTTTCCTTTTTGCTTTCCTTTTGTTAATTTTATGCATTTTTTATTTCTTTTTTCTTTTTGTTTGGTCTGAAAAAAGTAAGGGAAAGAAAATCCTATTCTGGAAAATAAGATGTTTTTTTTCCGGTTCCTTTTTTTTGTTTTGTTTCGTTGGCTTTCTTTCTTGCTTTCTGTTTTTTTATTGTCAGTCGTTGATGTTGTTTTTGTTCTTTTCTTTTATATGTACTCATATATAATTACATATATAGCGGATTTTGTGCCGTTATTCTTTTTTTTTTGTTGACATATTTTTTTGGGGGGTTTTTTGTTGCTCTTCTTTACGTTTTTATTTTATTATCGAAGTATTCTGATGAAGTTTTAATGGTTTTTTTAGAGGCTTAATTTCCAGAGAATGACATATTGTATTTGTATATAGATAAATATGTATGGTGTATATATGTATAGTACTAATAAAGTGTGGGCGATCGGTTGGTTTCTTTCTGTATTCACTAATTAATTTTAATTGAATAACACACAAAGAAACCGGCCGATGGCCCACCCTCTATATACTATACTATATATAAGAATACATATCTTCGTGGATGTCCGCATAAAATGTCACAACGATTTAAATAAAGAAGACACACAAAAATCATACTCCGTCATTGTTATCAATATTTCAATGTTTCAATGTACGAGAGATAAAACATTTTCAATTATAATTTGATTATAAATGAATTTTTCTTTATTTATTTCGTTTTTATTATACCCTACATCCGTATGGTGGTGTACATTCGCTTTGCTCTTCCGTTCGTAACGACGCATTCACTGTTTCTGGTTAATAATAATAATTTTACTGCTATTATTATCATTATTCGACAAGGTGATGAGGAAGAAACGAAATCAAACGAAACGAATCAATAAAAAGTGTGCAAAACTACTAACATAAAAAAATTTGTTGTTGTTTCTTATACTCGCAAAATAATGTAGTATAATAAAATATTCAAAAGTTCTTTGAAATACAATATGTATTATAATAAATAAAAGAAAAGCGGCGAAAAGAAATAAAATTCTCTAAATATTTGTAATGTGATTGAATTCTAATTTAATATTCTAATTTAATGTTCTAGTTTAGTATTTTTGTTTTGCTCTTTTGTGCCATTTTTTATTGTTCTAAAAACAATAAATTTTAAAATACTATCACATTTTTTAGTTGTTTTGTTGGCAAAATTTTTCGTCTAATGAATAGAAGGGTGGTGGTGCGGAGAGAGTTGAGGATGGTGACTCAACAACAGAAAACTAAACAGTGCAACAAAATAATAACGAAAGCAAACACAAAGAAAACACTTTTGATAAAGAAACTTTTCAAAAACCTGTTCGGGGTGAAAAATTTAAATTATAAAAACTTGTTCAATTTTTTGTAGATTATTTTAAAGATAAAATTAAAAAGCTAGATAAAAAAGTGACAACTCTTTGTTTGTCAATCGGATGACATTTAATTTAATTGAACATACTGCAATAAATATAAATATTGTATCTAGTTTTCGGCATTGAAATTTTGTGGAAAAAATCACTCCAAATTTTAATGTGAAAAATATTTTGAATTTGTGTTATTACAAAAAATTATAATTTAAAACGTATATAAAAATATAATATAAAAATAAGTATATAATATAATAACTATAAAATACACCAAAAATATAAAATAAAGCTAAAAAAAATATTATGAAATATTTTCTTAAAATATCACTTCCTTAATTCGAAAAATACAACCAAATAAATAAAAAAATCTATTAAAATACACATTTCTTAAAATTTATTTGAAATTTTCTTTAATCTTTCGTTTTGTATAAATACAATTTAAATTTTGTTTATCGCGAAACACGATTAAATAAAAAGTTCATCGAAATAATAAATAATGAAATAATGAATCGATTAAATATAAAAAATCGATTAACAACAAAAGGTTGAAATAAAACATAAAGATTAAAACAAAAGATTTAAACAAACGATTTTATTATCATTAAAACAAAGGATTAAAATATAAATACAAATATGAAATAATTAAAAATAATTGAGAACTGAAACACTGATTGAACAAAAAAGAACAGAAATGATTGAAAAGAAATCTTAAAAATGCAAAAGATGACGAAAAATGAAAGAAAAAAAATTAAAGATAAATAATTAAAGATTAAAAATAAATTATTATTATTATTATTTATTCTTTCTTTAAATATACATAACCTCTCTTACAGATATATATAAATAATAAAACTTAAAATTCTATTAAACGATTGAAACAAAACAGATTAAAACAAAAGATTGCAAAAAAGGATGAAATTATTATAATTTCATTAAAATGAGAGAATAAAGATTATAATTAAATAAAAAGATTAAGAGGAAAGATTAAAACATTGGATTGAATATAAAGTAGTGTACTAAATAAAGTGAAATGAAACGAATAATGAAATGAATAACTAATAAAATTAAAAACAAAAATAAGATTAAAGTGAAGAAATAATAAAAGAAAAACCAAAAACCAAAGATTAAATAAAGACTGCTTAAATGAAAATCAATCATTAATTTTGAAGGTCGTCTTTTGAAAAGATTTAAAAACTCAATCAATGGTTGAGGTTTTCTTTTTAAACAAAACTTATTTAACATTTTTAATCATTTCCTGTGATTAAAACAAAAAGATTCAAAGATTTTGATATACGTTTGAAATTCTATTTTTTCTGATTTTTTATTAAGCTGTATTTTATTAAGTTTCTTTAACTTTTTTCCACCCAAGAAAATATATTAAAGAAGTTCTGAGAAACTGAATGAATGAATGACTGAAAATGATTGATTGACAACCACAAATGAAAAACAAAAGATTAGATACAAAAATTAACCCATGAAATTAATTCAAGAGTCTAAAAACGAAAGATTGATGTTAAAACAATTAAAGCGATCAAAATACAACATTAAAATAACAAATTCAAATAAAATTATAAAGAAATATAATGAAAACGAAAAAACTTTAAATACAGTTTTTAAAAAATTCACACATTTCTTGAGTAAATGTTTATATTACACATTATATAGGGGGGTGATTATTATATTGGCTGGTTTCTTTTTTAAAAAGCCATCAAATTTTACATTTTTTTAAAAAGCATTTAAAACAACAAATATTATAAAAATGATAATAAAAAACTTTTTGATTTCTTAAAATTCTTTATTAATTTGAAGTTTTTCACATTCTGTTTTATTTTTCATTCATAGCTTTTTCAATGATTATTTTTACAATGAAACAAAAATTAAAAAAATGTTAAAGGAAGGTCAGTAAATTTTATGATTTGTTTTTTTCTTGTTTCTTTTACTTTTTATTATTATTATTAATTTTTTCAAATGTTCAAACATATTTTTCAAGGTCAGTTTTTCTTGTCTTTCAAAAACGAGAAACCGAATTTTTTGTTGCTGTGATTTTTTTCAAATTTAAATAAATTATACAAATTTTTTGACTAATTTTGAGTAATTTTTCAGTATTAATTTTTGTGTTTTTCATATTTTTTCAAGGTGGTGGTGGTTGTTCTGGGTGATGATGGTGGTGAAAATTCAATACTTATTATGAGCAATTTTTCATTTAATTTTTAAGTGGGTTTTTTTTTGTAGTTTTAATTTTACAGTTTTTCTAGTGTATTTTTTTTTTTTTTTTTTGTGGTCGTTTTTTTGTTTCTTTGTCATTTTATAATATTTCATTCAGTTTTCATTCTATACATTCTACCGAATAATGGATTGTATAGCATAGCTTACACAAGAGGGTTGTTGTTCATAATGATGATGGTTGTTGCTTAGTTGTTGTTGTTGTTTTTTATTGTTGCTCTATTCTTGTTGTTGTGTTTCTTCAACAACAAAAAAGGAACAATGAAACAATGCAAATTTAAATGAATTACGAGAGAACATCAAAAAAGAGGACCTTAAAATGAAAAGGGGTTGCTTTTTTATGAATTTCTATTAAAAAAATTCAAACAACAAACGGTTCGAGATTAAAAATTTTAAAAAAAACCACCGCAGGTTCAACTCAACTTCAAACTATTCAGGTTGAACAGAGTGGCCACTCTTACAAAGTTACAGGACGATATACGTACTTATAAAGAGAATAGGCTTCAATTTATATCAAGATTCAAATGTTTATTCTAGCTGAGTGATTAAAGTAAAAAAAAACAACGCATCGTTATAATCGCCAACATCAAAGTTTTTAAAGGATATTCAAAAATAAGGGAGAAAAAGGATTCCATCAAAAATGAATCAAATTATTTTATGTTTTAAATAAAAAAACAAATAATAAACCGTTGAAATGCATGGGCGGGGGCGGAGAGGGGCAGGGAATCACGGCGATGGAAACGTTTTTAAGGGTGGTTGAATTGAATCGTATTAGATTGAATAGAATAGACTTAAATTGCATAGAAATATGTACGTAATTGAATTCATTCAACTGCTTAAAAAAAGGGTATTTAAGAGCTTTTGACCGTATTGTCCACAAGGAGGAAAACAACAAAATTGTACCTTCAGGTCAGGAAGATTGCTTGTAAGGGGAAAAAACCATTACTCGCAATTAATTATTCCCAATATTGTTACTTGACACGTGATAATTGTAAAAAGCTAGAAAAATTATTACAAAATCTCCACATTTACACAAAATTGCAATCGTGTATCTGTTGAATGTGAACTTGAATTTCAGTGAAACAGCATCAGCAACAATGAATCAAAGGAAGACCACGACCAAAGATGAGTGAGTAGGAGGTGTACATGTGTTGTGTGTGTTAGTTAGCGGGTGAGCCAACCCAACGCAACCCAAGCAACCAACCCGCGTGGCAATGAACTTGAATAAGCATGAATTTTAGGCCAACACGAAGCATGGAATGAAAACAAAGCAACTAATGAAAATGTGCATAAAACAAAACAGCGCATAGAAGAAAAAGCGAAGGTAACAACAACACCAACCACATGTAGCAAGCAACAACAAGCGTAAACAAAAACATGTGTCAATGCAAAACAGCGGCAAAAGCAAAACTGCCACCAGCGACGTCGGCAGCATCGTCAACGTCGGCAGCATCAATCGCCTAAAAAACACAAACATAAAAACAACAAAAACAACGATGATGACGACGATTATTGTGATGATGATGACGTCCGTTCTTGAGGATGGACCACAACAACTGCCACACAACTTTTTGTCGCTGATTTTTTTAAAAATATGAAAGCATAAATTATCATAAATTTTCAATTAATATAATTGAATATTTTATTGACAGCCGTCAGACGTCACCCAGCAAAACCAATTTTTATCATTTTATTTTTTTTTTTCAGCCGACGACAACAACAGAAAAAATGTATTAAAATAAATTTTAAAAATTACTCACCTTACTTTTTAATTATTTTCAATTACGACACTTTAAAGTGAACAACTTAAAAATTACTTCCTTGATTAAAAGCGCGCCGCTTTTATTTTTTTTTTTTTTTTTGTTTTTTTAGTACTCGTATTTTATAAATAAATAAACTTGTAGCGTCGTTTTTATTGTTGTGTATTTTTGTTCAACCGATTAATAAAATGTTCGTTGGTTGGTTTTTTTTTTAATATTATTTTTAAAATTTTTAACGTTGTGTCATTAAACCCGGAAAAATGTTTTTTAAACTTTTATTGGTTGTATTTATATGATTGTAATTTCAATTAAGAATTTTTTGTGGCGAATTTTTTGCACAATTTTATCTTGCGTTTTCACATTTTTTTTTCTCTTAACGAAAAATAATACTTTTCTTTAGATTTTCTTTTTTGATAAGTTTTGTTTTTGAGTTTTCTTTTGATTTAATTTTTCTTTTCTATTATGTTCTACTCCTATCTACATTTTTGTGTTTTTTACAATCCTTTACAAAGTAACTCGCATCCACGAATGACAAACATCCTTCAAGACGTAGCGTTACAAATCAACTGCCGAATTCGGAGGAAAGAAAATAAATAATCTGCACAACGAGCAACGAGTATGATGATCCCTACTCGTTGGTTTTCATCAACGTTCACAACAGCTGTTATCAGCGTTGTCGATTTAGGAATTCTGTTCTAATACAACCGAAAAGAGAATGAAGAGGAACTATTCAAATTTTGGTGTTGTTTTAGTTGTTTCCATCTCTAAAAATAAACGGTTTTCAATAAAATTTTATTCTAGATAACTGAAAGACCGATTCAAATACTATCCAAAGACATTAAAGACATGTAGCTATCTTAAACAGTTTAGGAGATATGCGTCTGAAATTTCCAAACTTTAAAACCCTATAACTCGAAAACAAGACAAATGACGGTCTGTCCTTAACCACTGTTCAATTTAACATAAAACATTTCTATTGTATTACCACAGAACATATTTATTCTAATTAAACATGATATAAATAAACATGTGTTACTTAAAAATGATTAATTTACTCGATTTCCGAGATGCTTTCCTGCAACACAGTAGAAATGTTTAAATGCACAAACTCGATGATCTAATAAAACAAAATTTTTTTAAAAATACTCAAAGTTAAATAAAACGTGAAGCGCGTCCTCACCGTCATTCGCAAATCCCAATAATTTTTTGTCTTCAAAACCGATACTCTTAAAATATTACAAAGATTTTCTGACCACTTGATAAGCTCCATTACATCATTCAAGGAGTACTCAAAGTATGAACGATATCCCGCATTCTTCAATGCATCATTCTTACCCAAAACAATCGTATTGGTTAGAAAACCGATACACTGCACCAAAATATAAATCAACTGAGTGCTCTCCTCCATTTGCAAGAGATCATCATCAATGTAAGTCAACATAACGATTAACTGTGGGAACTATAAACAAATGTACACATTATTAACATGGTCCTTAGGAGTATGTAGATAATCGCTGCTACCTCTCGGAAGCTGTAAGTCTCGAAATCGATCTCTGTAATCTCACACATGATGGCCCACATCATGCAAATGGCAATCGCACGTCCCGTTTCATTGATCGCCGAGAGCTCGTTGCAAGTGGAAATTATGTTGAAGACGTGCGAAATACTGCCCATTTTCAGTCCTTCGTACAAACGTTTCGCCGCCACATGAATCTATAGAAAGCAACCACGAAACACAATATAATCTAACAAAAGTAGTGAAACGGAATGCTTCAAAGGTTTTACATCCTGTGAATCTAAGGTTTTTAAGGAACCAAAAGCTTCATGAAGCAGATGCGAACGCCACTCGCTGGTCGCCGGATTATCGTCAATGAAGTACAGCATGGAAGCTGCCACACCTAATGTTGTGGTCTCTTCGAAATCAAGATCGTCCTCCAGTAATTCCAAGAAACTACGACAAATCTAGAAAATAACGTATGTACTTTAATTGGTCACAACACAATTTGGTTATTCTCAATTATAAGTGTACTTTTTCGACATCATCGCCTTGCTTTAGAAAGAAACAGCAATCCGAAAGACAAGAGCCTTCAATGTAGTTTCGTATATCCTCCAGCTTATAGACTGCTTCATATACAAGCGTTAGGCCGTCATCTTTCTTCACGTCTGTATCTATCATTTCATGTTTTTGTATCTAACAATTGTTTAAAAATAATTTGGATTAATAATTATGAAAATATACTTTGTTGTATTGACAGATTATTTATAGTTAAAGAAGCGCAAAAAACAAACAAGCTATTTACACATTCCATATAGTAAAGCAGCATTGCCAAACGAAAATATTTGTTTCCATTTTTCTCTTAGGTTACCTCTTAAATAACGTCTTTATTTGGCTATAATAATGCTAGTTTCTATTTATTTCTATTTACACATGTCGGAACAAGTCTGACACTGTGATATAATTCCGATTTCTTTGCTGTTGGAACTCCAACAACATCAGTTGGTGGTGCTCTTGTCTGGATTCCGAGTTATGGCGCTTTAAAGATCGACACTTTCAAACGTATATCTTCTAAACTCTAGCGTGTCTTTCGTTTATTCAATTTTAATTAACCATATACCGATTTGTAGCTATTTTTCTTCTCTAGTGCACTAAAAGAAGAAACGATATTTTATCTGCACTAGAAGATGTGAGGTATTACCTCCCTATGATTTTTTGTGTTTATTGTATAATCATTATCAACATATGTTGCTAAACACAAAATGTAATTTAAACGCAAAATGTTGTTGCTGAGATTTTGTAAGAAGACGTTCTTATTGATTGAGTGAGAAAAGGAGGTGTTGTTTCTATTAATAGAAGAGTCAATTAGAATTTTATATTAAAAAATTTTATAATAAAAAATAATTAATTAAATATGGGCATTGTTATTGATCGAAATTTTGACCACGATCGACTCTAGTTTATTTTATTGTGCAGGATCTGAATATTTTGCACACTACATACCAACACTGTAGATTTTTTTGAGGGCTACATGTTATTTTGTTGCTAAATATTCTTGAGAATAGAGAACGCAATAAAAATATATTTAAAATATATTTTTAATATTTCTAAACAATTTACCCTGGACCAGACGGACTAGTGCACAATTACAAAGGTTAGCAACATTTTCCTATCGTAAGATCTGACGTTGTTGTCAAAAGTTAGCAAAACAAAATCAGCTGTTTGCAAAAATTTCCGTAATTCATTCCAAAAAAAGTCGCCAAAAAGACTAACCGCCGGGTATTTTAACAAATATATTAAATACAATGCTGAAATGATTCTGAAGTACCAATAGAGTTCAAGAGTAACATAAAGAGAAGATAAAATGGACAATCTATTATTAGTAGCTTATCACTGTTAGCAGGGCAGCAGAGGTTATCACTAACAATACGAGCGACGAGTAATGAAGCTGAGTGTTTGAAAGAATTTTAATGATGGTGGATTTTCTATGGATGCGTGAAAGAAATTTTTTCTAATAGTAACACGAAAGTTGCACAGAAATACGCAACTTTTCACGCAATTCTTAGCACTAAGAATTGATACTAAAAGAAACAATATTATTTCATCATAATGTTCTCCAAGTACGCCCTCTATGCGACCAAACCACAAATTATACCTCTAAACACGTCGCTAGTATTTAGTGGATACACAAACAGTAACCGTGTTATGACAGCTTGTATCGCCACCTGCGCTCCTCATAAAACGCTACAAAAACTGCTGCTGCTCAATCGTTTGAAAGCAACGACAGCGGCGCCTACAGTTTGGTTAAATCCGTGTGGAAGAGCAAGTGGAATCTTTGGAGGTGCGGTAAATTCTGTGGTAAATTATTCAACGGTGAGTTTATTAAAAAATGTTAAAAATAAATGATATTTGATTGTGATTCAATAACTTCTCTTAGTAAATGTTCTGTATTAGATCTCGCCATATCAAACCATGTGTTCCTCACTAATTAATAAATTGTTTATTTTAATGGATAAAAACTTGTTAAATGAAGTTTAATCAGATTTTCTCTACAATACGAATGCTTTTTTACGTTTCGGAGTTTCTTATCAGGTTTTTTTTTTTCCTCTTAATACGTGTAACAAGTTTTCTGCAAAATCTATTAATTAGTCGAACACGTTTTTGTTGTATTTAACAGACCAACCCAGTTTTCTTTTTGTCGTTCGAACTTTCCATTTATTCTACTTTAAAAGCCTAAAGAAGTACAGCTAAGAAAATGTTAATTGTTATTGTCGAATATACACATTTATAAACAATCATTTAAATCATTATCATCATTGTTATTATTTAAGTTAGCGTAGGTCAAAATAACCAAATAATCAATATTATTTTATTACTATTTTAATAATAATTAATAATAAGTTGCAATAAGCAAAAACATGTTTTTCTAAAGAGTTCAGTTCTTCCTTTCGTGACGTAAAATTGTGTTATTTGCGCTTTGATCTCTGCAATCTCAAGAATAAGCTACAAAATATATGAACCGATTGCATTCGAAACTCAGTGCAGTAGCAACGTTGAAGCAAACAAGTTGAAATCAGCTCTCAAGAGACAACACGGCAGCAATTGTAATTTTCCATCATCATCATTAGTATCATTTTCATCATTCGCACCATCCTCAATTTGATTTATATTCTGCGTGGTTGGCTTGAGTTGTTAATATACAATATCTTAATTCTTTAGAAAATGTCTGGAACATCAAAACTTCTTCATTCACACTTGAGTGAGATCGATCCAGAACTGACGGAACTGATTCTCCAGGAGAAGAGACGTCAAAATGCTGGCTTGGAAATGATCGCCAGTGAGAATTTTACGTCGGTGGCGGTTTTGGAATGTCTGAGTTCGTGTCTGCACAATAAATACTCCGAAGGATTACCTGGCAAGCGGTAAGTTGAAAAGAGATAAGGATTTAAGTAGAAATTAATTGATGATGCACATCCCAATCGATCTCTCTCTCTGTGTATTTCTATCTTAGCTACTATGGTGGCAACCAGTTCATTGATAAAATCGAGGTATTAGCTCAACAGCGCGCTCTCGAAGCTTTCAATCTCGATCCTGCTAAGTGGGGCGTCAACGTTCAGCCGTACTCCGGTTCACCTGCCAATTTTGCCGTGTACACAGGTCTGTTGCAGCCCCATGACCGCATTATGGGCCTCGATCTTCCCGACGGTGGCCATTTAACTCACGGCTTCTTCACACCCACCAAGAAAATCTCTGCCACATCCATCTTCTTCGAAAGCATGCCCTACAAAGTCAATCCCACCACCGGACTGATTGATTACGACCAACTGGAGGCCAACGCTAAGCTGTTCAAGCCGAAAGTCATCATTGCCGGCATCTCGTGCTACTCGCGCTGCTTGGACTATCCGCGTTTCCGCAAGATCGCCGACGCCAACGATGCGTATTTGTTTGCCGACATGGCTCATGTTTCCGGTTTGGTGGCCGCCGGCTTGATTCCGTCTCCCTTCGAGTACGCCGACGTTGTGAGCACCACAACGCACAAAACACTGCGTGGCCCACGTGCTGGCGTCATCTTCTTCCGCAAGGGTGTGCGCAAAGTGCAGCCCAACGGTCAACAAATCATGTACGAGCTGGAGGACCGTCTCAACTCGGCGGTATTTCCCGGTCTGCAGGGTGGCCCGCACAACAACACAATCGCCGGCATAGCGACCGCCATGAAACAAGCCAAGACGCAGGAATTCGTCGAATACCAGAAACAGGTGATTGCCAACTCGCGACGCCTCTGCGATGGCCTTCAGAAGCGAGGATATGCAATTGTAACCGGCGGCACCGATGTGCATCTCCTCCTCGTCGATTTACGCACAGTCGGCTTGACCGGCTCGCGTGCCGAATACATTTTGGAGGAAGTTTCCATTGCGTGCAACAAAAATACGGTTCCCGGAGACAGGTCGGCGCTCAATCCATCTGGCATTCGCTTGGGTACGCCTGCTTTGACCACACGCGGTTTGCTGGAACAGGACATGGATGTCGTAGTTGATTTCATCGATCGAGCGCTGAAAATCTGCTCAGAAGCTTTGAAGATTTCGGGTCCCAAGCTGGCCGATTTCCGCGAGACGGTGCACAATAACGCAGACATCGCTGGCAAAGTGGCAGCTCTGCGCGAGGAGATCGAGGTGTTCAGCCAGAAATTCCCGCTGCCCGGCATCGAGGACATGTAGACAAAGAATCTCCTATTCTTGTTTATATTTTTATATTGAATTATAAATTTAAGCCTATAAAATCGAAATAAATGTATGGAATCGAATTCCAAAGCGAAAAATTAAGTTTTTTAGTTCGAGTAAAAATCGTATATCTTGATTTTATTGTTTTATGTACACGAAAAGATTAGCAGAATTTTATTAAATTGAAATTACTAAACTAGATATGAATCATTCAATATTTCGAATAAAATTAAAATAATTCTAATTGTTTTTAATAAAAAAATAAGATGTGATGTGATTACGTAAAGAAATCCTTAGAGTGAGAATAATTTTACAAGTGAGGTGTTTTTGATAGGAAAAACCAACAACAATAAAATTGGGACATTAGTAGAAAAATTCTGTACATAAAAAATGTACTTTAATAGTGATGTCGAGAAACGAATTCTGAAGCAAAGAAAGCAATAAGCAGCTTCTGCTGGATTTATTGATGTAGATTAGAACTAAACGTAGAACGCATGAACTTAACTAAACTCAAACTCCATTTTGATGCACTCCTTAGCGACGCGTAAGTCGCGGTGGAAGCGCGAGTTGTGTGTGGACAGCGACCACTTCGTCTTAAAGCTCTTGTTGCACATGATGCAATCGTGCTTCTTCTCTCTGATTTGTGTGTGCCGTGAAGCGGTGTGTCGACGCAGCGCCGAGAGTGATTGCAACTTGCGATTGCAAACACCGCAGACCAAAGATTCATCTGCAAGAAACAAACAAAAAGAGAAATAAACAGAATTTAATTAAAAACCAATTCATTAAATATCAAAAATCAAACTCCTTCTCTTCAATGCTCTTAAACATAAAAGCTTCTAAAAAACAAAAACCGCTTTCGACTTGCAAATGCATTTTTTTAAAAGTTTTTTTATATAGTACATAATTTCAATTCTTTTCTTAATCTTTTTGTTGTGATATACGCACAGAGGATGAAATATTCATTTACTTAGTCTACAATAACTTAAACATAAAGAATAAACAACATAAAGAATTATTTTACTCTTGCATGAAATCATGGCTAAATATACATTGTTTTTCATTCATTATTCATAGATTCGTAATTGTAAGTGTTCCTTTTTCTATTTAAATATGTTTCGATTTTATTTAAAAACCTTTTTTCGATTTAATAACGTATTAAAGACGTAAATATAGACAGACATTTACACAACTTAATATGCTTGGTTTTTTGTTTTAATGTTTTTTGTACACTTAAATATATTAAATTTAAACTTATTGAAGTAAATAAAATTTATTTATTTAATATATGTTACTACTTTGGAGCTTAAGATTATTAAATTGATGATGATGCAAGTTATTGTTTTTATCTACATCGCTTCTCGGGGTTTCTTTGTTTTGTGTTTTTCCTTATTTGTTTATTTATTGTTTATTATTGTATAAAGTGTTTAGGAAAGTGTAAAAGTTCGAGTTGAAATATACAAGATGAGATAGATTTAATATTATAAAAGAATAGACTTGGATGCGTGGAAAACACCAAAACTCATGCAAAAAGTACTTCAATATAATGCATTAAACGATGCAAACGAAATGATGCTCTGGACTTGTTGGTTACTCTGGTCGAACAAAGGAACCATTGATACATTTGTGTAGATGTGCCAAACGATCGCGTTGTCGTCGCTTTTATTGTTTCTAGCGACTTCCTCCTAGGAGTTCGTTTTTTCTTAGTTACTGGATTGGGTTTTTTATTTGTTTTTGTTGTTGTTTTCTTCCGATTTGAATCCTAATATTCTGTGTGACTGTGTGAGAGTGTTTCTTTGACGTCGAACTCAATCACTTGAGCGACTTTGCAAAGCGTCTTTTGCAGCCTCTCGCCGCAAATGGAAAATCGTCAATCAGTTTTCCGCTTTCACCGGGATTCTCTGCTCGTGGGAGATTCGAATATGCTCACGCAGACTGTATTTGTTTTTGAAGTTTTTGTTGCAGAGCTCGCATTTACGCGGCGGTTGCGGTGTGTGTTGAGTACGAATATGTCTCCAAAGATTTACGGTGGTTATAACCATTTTGCAAAACTGACATTCTGTCCACTTATTATTGGGCAAATCTAAAAATATACGAAAAAAGGACAAAGAGTTTCATTTAGCAAATTTTAAGTCTTTTTCTTATGGTTGATGGTTGTAGTTTTTTTTTTAATTGAAACAGAAAATCAAATTAAGCTCAAAATAAAAAGTAAAAACAAACTAGACAGTAATAAATTTGAATTTCAAAACACTTAACACTCAATCATTTGGAGACATATTCAGTGAAGTAAGATAATAATCATAACAATTTTATGATTTAGAGTTTAAAATAAATGAAAAATAATACATTGCAACTAAATATCGATGGCTAACTAATATTAAACAAAACCAATCGCCGAAGAAACATCTTCAAAGTAATGTTTTAACTCTTAACTTAATGTTCTGTAAAAAATGCTACTTTGAGATACTAAATAACTACTAAAGACATACTAACAATACTCTTGAGACAAATTTTAAAATCATAGAGAATTAAAAAAAGTATAGGATGTTCTCCACACGAATTTAAATTGAATGAGTACTTAGGGTGGGCCATCGCCTGGTTTTTTTTTTAATTCTTGACCAGAGGAATTCTTGCTTAGCCAGGTGATGCAGTCATTTATATGAAATCATGTTCCACAACTAATCGGAAAGTTTAATCATTTTATTGAAAAAATAAAAATATGAAAAGGGTTTTCTTTTGACAGCAATTTTATAAAGAAACCAGCTGATGGCCCATCGTTATTCATCTTTAGCTTTTACTACATTTTCTACATCTACTTTAGTACATCTTTTTACTTCAATGAATCAACACCGAAAAAAATAATCTTAAAACTAAATTTCTTAAGCACTTGCTTTCTTTATATATTTAAATCGATATGCTTTGATAAAAGTATCTTTATTATGTGTCTATGTAATTGGGATGATTTAAAAATTAGTCCTTTACAGTTCTAGTTCATTATATTTTGATTTTTTGTTTCTACATGAGCGCCTGTTCTTGCAGAACTTAAGTACTTGTGACAAGACATCATATTTGAAGTTAATTCAATCGTCAACTGGCGATGCAACCAAGATGATGAATTGAGCAATATTGACGTCCCGGGTGCCGAAAGCGCTCACTAAATCTATCCTTATCCCTCTAGCTCAGTATAGTATAGCAAGAACAAAAAGAAATCTAAGAAAAGTACATAATTTGAGACTAACCTGTGCCTCCTGCAGAGTTTTTATTGTCCACTTTTACTGCGCCGTCATCAATGGAAGATTGCGTTGTTCCTGCTGTTGTTGTGCTACTCAACAAACGCCCTGTAAAAAGAAAACATAAAAGAGTCATCAAAAACATTATAAAACCCATTGTCTTGTTTTTGTTTTTTACCCATTTCGATGGTAATTTCAGAATTTTCCGCTTCTGTGTTGTTATACTTTTCTTCAATTTCAGACTCTGTCAGAATTTCATATTCTGATGAATATGGATGATTTTGGCCACCAGCAGCCGTTGCATCCGGTGAAGTTTGCTGCGTGCCTCCTCCATCCGAGAGCTGTTGACTATCATCGACTTCACTTACAATATACTCGGGAATGTCCATTTTAACAGTACCGCGTAGGAAAGTCATTTCAGAAGCTAAAAAAGAATTGCAATTGAACATAAGAACAAATATATATATCACTCTCTTAACTCAACTACAAGTAAAACGTACTTTTCACAATGTTCGCGTCGTCTTTGACCGCATAGTCGACAGTCTCCGTTGTGTAAATGTTATCATCATCATCGGAGAATGTAATTTTACGCTTCTTTGTGGTCGTTGTGAGCACTGCAGTGCTGGCAGTGGGTACATTGGCGACATTACTAGTTAGTTGTTGTTGTTGTTGCTGCTGTGTGTGGTGAGTCGCTTGTTGTAAATGCACCGGAGTCACCTGATGTTGATGTTGCTGTTGTGGTGGTTGGTGTTGCACTTGAATGTGTTGAATTTGTTGTGTTTGCAGATGGATCTGTTGCTGTGGCTGAATATGTTGTTGCTGGACAATTGTTGCCGTTGGTATTTCGATTGTTTGTGATGACTGCGTGGTTGTTGTCTCGTTTATGGCGCGTATCGTGCTTGGGATGGTCTTGATCAACTTCTGCTCATCGATGATAGGAATATGGGGCGTCTTGGACTTGTCCTTCTCCTCGGCGGTGAGTCCCTGCACCGCCAACAGCTCTGCGGTTTGCAGAAAGGATTGAAGAGCTTCTTGTTGTACATTTACTTCACCCTTAAAATTAACCACACAAAAGGAGAAAAGTATAAAATAAATTATGTATTAATTTGGACTGCCACCAAACCACCCTCAGTTTCGAAGGAACAACAATGAGTACAAACACAACAACCCCAAAAATGCACTCTAATACAGCCCACCCCTAACACCCACCGCGGCAAAGCATTTAGCAAATCTCATTCGACTACCCTTCCACCCCAAACACACCTGATACATAAACTCCACTATCGAATTGAGATCTTCAAATTTGATGAACTTAAAGATGATCACCGGATGCGGGTGCGGATTCTCCTTGAAGATCTCCTTAAAGTAGCTACTGCAGGACGAGAGCACCACTTTGTGTGCTTTGATCTTGCGTCCATCGCAGCAGAGGCTTACATCTACGAAATCATCATTGGTCCGATGATTGTCGAGTGCGTACGTCAAATGTCGGAAATAATTGTTCCAACGCAGCGAATACTGCTGCATGGTCGCCATTTCGAGGTGCTAATTTTTGTCCGCGAGCAAGTGAAACACTAGCAACGGCAGCGGCATTAAAGCACTCGACTAATTTATTATTTGACACACACCGAAAGATTGCCAAAATCGCCAAAATTGTTCGTCTTCAGTTTTTCACGTTTTCTTACTAATTTTGTACACTTTCAATGTTTACAAACCAACGCTGTATCTTATTTTCAATTATTCAACTAATTTCAATACGAATATCGTTTGCTTTATTACTCTAATTTGATTTTTTTCACCGTCGGAAATGTTTCGCGTCTATGGTTAGGAAAATGGTTTTTTATTCGTTCCTGTCAAACAAAATACAAACTTGTTTATCGATTGGCGACGCCATTTTGGAAGTGTGTTTTAGAACATAGGAGATTAGTAGATATAGCAGTTTAATACGAGTGTGGATTTCTGAAATTAACTTTTGCTAGCACCCGCTAGATGGCGAAGGCGAAAATCTTGGCTACTCAATGGAGAATGACATGAAAATTTAGAGACCGGAAATGAAAGTTTCGGTTCCGGTTTGTCACTGCATTTTATTTTTATTAACTTCACAGAATATAAATACGAAAAATTTTTTTTTTTTATGTGAGCTGTGGTGGCCGAATGAGTTAAACTGCTGTTATTCTTTCATTACTAAAAATGGTGCCGGTTCAAATCGCAAGAAAGAATTTAATGTTGTTCATCAAATTTATATATTTTATGCATTTTTAATTTTTTTAAATTACAGTTACTTCTTAATTAAGTATTTAAAAAAAGAAATAATCTTCAAAATTTTTTTTGATGAAAACTAAAATTAGTCCAATAAATCAAATTAGAATTTTTTTTTGTATCGGGTATTTATACAAAAAGCAAACAATTCTAGCCTTTAATTCAAAGTCGAACAAGAAAAGATAATTACATGTTAACAATCATAAAACAACCTTAAACAATTGTTGGCGAGCACAAAGTAAACAAGCATTAATGTCAAAACACTTATTTTCCAGATAATAACAAATCAGGAGGTTTATTAATTTAATGATAATAGTCATTGCGTCAATTAATTGTTTATATTCTTCATAATTATTCTCCATAAAGAAAACTATAAGAATATCATTGAGTCCGGCTTAATTTTCACAGGGAATACCTACCTCGATCATGCAGGTACAATTCTCTATACAGAGAGTCAAGTGGATGCAGCTGGAAAAGTCCTGAAAGAGAACCTTTTCTGTAATCCACACACTTGCAAACTGACAGGCGATTTGGTAGATCAAGTGATCAAGCAACAAATCAATATGCAAACTTTATTTTTCAATATCAAACGAATTTCATGTAAATAAAACGTAGAACGAAGCGAGCAATAAGCAAACATATGATCAATTGTACAAGGAAGTTAATAAATTTAAAGATTTGCAATCTCATCCGAGCGCCCTTTGAACTGTCAGCCGGCTCGTTTAGAAGGAAGATCTTTGCTCCGCGGATGGCTTTCCGGAAGACTTCGTCATAATCGATTTGGACATATTGAAGATAGCCGAATGTATCACTAAACGGAAAGACGGTAGAGTGAAATACATATTTATATATATTATAAATAGAAGTGATTAAATATATGAACCTATGTGTTGTTTATCAGACTTACACTTCTTCCGGCGACACCGTGTTGTGAAGTAGGTAAAAATTTTCGTTTTTGAATTCCCAGGATCGGTTGAAAAAGTAGTGAACAGCGAGGTTTGCTGCAAAAATGCGTCGCTGCAGCCTGAGCAAACTACGAGGAAAGAGAGAACTTTTAGGCTTCCATTTTGTGGCTCCATGAAATCGTTACTTACAAAGGTTTTCTATTGGAGATACGCAAACATGTGTCTACAAATACGGCCGTGAAAATGTGCAAAAATGTGAACTAAATGGAAATAATAACGGAAAAACAAGTAAGTCATCAGAGTCATGATCATTCCCATTCTACTTTTACCCTTATTAAATTCCACACACGACATTTAGTTATGCTTCCTCCGGGCACCCAGAGCGTCTTCTCGAATGGATTCTCATGAATCAACCGCTTTCCCAGGTCAATGACACGACCCATGCTAATGGGGCAGATGAGACCGGTGGCACAATTGACTACATCAATCTTCTTGGGAGCCACCAGACTGGTTTTTTTACTGGGAGAGGTAGGATTACAGAGGTTGTTATATAGCAGTTTTTGTAAAGGTTGTTATATTACAGTTGTACTTCCATAGCTTTGTAGTAAGTTGCTACAATCATGCAACGCACTACGATATCCACCGGAACGAAGTCGGTTAGTGTATCTGGATT
This sequence comes from Myopa testacea, assembly GCA_949629155.1. NCBI lineage: Eukaryota > Metazoa > Arthropoda > Insecta > Diptera > Conopidae > Myopa > Myopa testacea. Next base: position 4,356,663 of record OX451345.1, on the reverse strand, counting down.
GCCGTAGTTGGTACGCAGGATTCCGATGCCACAGGCCACCAACAACCCATTTGGCCCATTGAAGTTATCCATCCAACCGGGTACAGGTTCGAATAACGATGAAATTACTTGAAATTGGAGAAGTTGGAGAAATTGTAGAAACATTTAAGTGTTATTTGCATGTTTTCGATGACAGTTTAAAATTCGACCTACCAATTGATGGTCGAAAGATTATAATTGGTAGTTTATCCATGTAATCGTTGACGATCTGCTCGGCTAGACCCTTGGTAAAGGTGTACGTGTTCGGCTGATAATTGCTATATCTAGAGAGGTATATGGATCATATACTTCGATTCATGTAAATACAATTATTTTAAAGACCAAAAACGCTTACTTCTTGGCCAAAACATTTAGAATCTGTTGATCGTATGTCTCGGCCAGTTTAATTGTGGTACGCCAATCAACGTAGGCTGGATAAATCTTTAGACATATAATGAAGAACAAAAATTCGATCAGACTATCAAAATCTGTTTAGACCTAAAAACTACCTTTTCATCCACCTCGAATCTGTCCGGATTGCTATACGTCGTCGAGACGTGCATGAAAACCTTTAAATGCGGTAGCTTCTCGGCCAGTTTGATCACCTCAAGAGTTCCTCTGGTATTGAGTAGAATGGCATCCCTCAAATGATCATCAAATCTGAGATCCAATTAATATCAAATTCATCAGTAATTCGGAGTATAGATCGCATTCATTTAAATTGATGCTCACCTCACACTCGCTGCCGAGTGATAAATGATGTTAACATTTTTAATTTTTTCCAAATCTTCCGGTTTTAAAGCCAATCCAATTTCGGCGCAATCACCTTCGATAGCGTACACCTTGTGCAGCGCTGCCGGGTGTTCGCTACGCACGCGATCGAATAGTATTGAGTTCAGGATATCCAGCAGTCGTTCCTCGGCACTTTTTGTCCTTTTGCCACGCATCAGTAGGTATATTTTGCCCACACCTGGACAAGAACGCAACAGCTTTTCCAACAGACCTTTGCCAATGAAGCCTTTGGAAAATGATTTAATCCACAATTAATCGGAAGGTTTGCTCTTTTCAATAAAATATAAAACATTAAACCGCGATCTTTTTATGCAAATTTTACAAAGAAGCCAGCAAATGGCCCACCCTTTAAAAACCATTCGATGGCCCGCTATTTTTTATGTAAGAGCCAGTGGACTAAATATTCAGTTACCGTTTATCAATGTTACTAAATTCTCATTGTAATCAATTAATAAAAGAGCAATTAATGATATGAACAATAAAAATAATTTATTGAAAGTGATTTTAATTCATGAATGTTTTAAATTCTTTTTACTCGACGGCGGTGTTCTTTTTTACTCCATGTCATTGGATTTCTTTGATTTACCTGAGCCGCCCGTTATAAAAATTTCTTGGTTTTCAAAAAATTTCTCAATTGACATTTTGTGCTTGTACAGAAAACTCTAAAGAAAGAGAAGAAACCAGAAAAATAAAACAAGAAGGAAAGAAAAATAAATAATATAATATAAAATAATAATTAATAAAAATAAAACAAGAAGAAAAATAAAAGCTAGAAAAATAATAAAACTTAAACTTACAAATCTGATTTATTCAACTAACTTGACTTTTACTTTAAGAATGAACGAGAGTTCAATAATAATTGAATATTCATTCATTCCTTTATTCAATCTTTAATTCACTTGTTTAAAAAAATTTTAAGTACATAATTTTTAAGGGAAAAAAATTACATTAAAACTTTGAAATTAGGTAAATGAACTTTAATGAATGCTGTGCGTTAATATAACACATTTTAGTAGAATTTTTTTCCTCCTAATTTATAAACAACTATATATTATTCGTGCTTAAAATTAAGTGAATGAAATTTTTTGAATGAGTGATGCACGCATCATGATGAGCGGCATGGCCACGGCCAATGACTGCAATTCATACATAATCGAAGTGTTCATAAAATCGAAAGAAATAACACTGTCTACTGTCTTAATTTCAATTTTTAAATTTAATCATTAACATTTTAACATTTAATCATTCAAAAATTATGCATATTTTTATAATGCATGCATAATAATAACATATTTTGTACATCATATTTTCCCCTTAAAAGCTGCTCATAATTACAATTTCTCAGAACTCGACAATCCTTTTAATCCTTAAAAATGTAGTGTTATTTATTTCTTTCTTTAAATTTTGCACTCACATCGTATTTTAAAAGATCGGATTGAAAAACAACTTTTCAATTGTTTCCTTCTTCTGCACAACCTCACTCGATCGTAGCTAAAGTTTAACTAATTAAAATTTAATTTAGTTGCTTAGGAAGCCGGATTTTTTAACAAAGGCTCACAGAGGTCAGAATCTATTTAATATTCAGTGTTTAAAATTTAAATTATACAAAACTTTTACAAAAAACATTTTCATTACACTTCGCTGCAAAGAAATCGATCGATCACTGAGCAATTGGTGAATTATTAACAATTGTATAATTCGCTAAAAACGTAACAGACAAAAAAGAAAGTCGGCCTAATTGTGTTGCTAGTTCTGGCGTGTCTCCAGTATATCCTTGGTCCACTTTTTTTTCTCCTCCTTTTCTCGACAGTTTTTATCTCCTTATTTGCTCTTTTCCGATGATCTAAAATTATTTTATCAAATTAAAACCCTTAATGATAGTGTGATCCTTCTATAAGATTTATCGCCTGTAATACGGTAGCTGAAATTCGTAAATTGGGTTTCTTATATGATTCTTAATTTACCTGTAATAGTGTTGTTCATAAAATAGTAATTAAATCATATTCACTTCTATCTTTCATTAATCAAAATAATTCAGCGTTTTTTTTATTCATATAGTTTGAAACGGCTTTTTATATCGGAAGCTGAATACGCTTCTTTAATTTGCAAATAATTTTAAATAGTGTGATGTGGCTAAATGACCATTTTCAGATATTATACTCTGCATTAGGCGAATCTTCTGTGACAGCCACAAGAAGCCATTAAAAGACTATCTATAAAATCACAAAATTTATGAAAAATAGCCAAAGTTGGTTAACTCTATCAAAGATATCTATAAATCTGATTCTTTTTGGATGTTGTCTTGTCTTGTAGCTCTTTTAATGTGAATGAAATTTTGACTATTTCCATACGGTACTAATTATGCAAACAATGAGCCCATTAATGGGGTCTTTATTGCCTTAAATATTATTTATGCGGATCATTGCATCGATTTTTGTATGCTTACTTCTGCTTTTACTAAAAGTTCATCCAATCTGTAAGATAGCGTAATCATAAGCTATTAAATGAAATGAAACAAGTCGCTTTAACCTCTGACTCGACAGTTTATGTTAACATAACCTCAAACCACTATTTGTAAACGACCTCAAATCAAGGAAATGTGACCTTGCGACCTCCTCCCGCACCGGATAACCTCATCTATTCTAACAATAAAAAGTGAACACATTCCATTAGAAGTAAAATGGAACTTTTCAAATTTTATTTGACAAATTTATTACAATTCTTTTTGTTTATCTGTAATTTATTTCATTTTAATCTCATCTCACACACTTGTCACCGCTTGCTCACGTGAGGCGTGTAACTAACTGCTGCTGTGTATATAATTATTTATGTATGTGTGTGTTTGTGTGCGTGGATGAATGAGATATTATTTAGTTGAGAGCTTCTTATGAAAATAGTTAAGTCTTTATTTTGTTCTTGCAATCAACGTTTTACATATCGCAACAAACGACAATACAAAATATCTTAATAAACAAAATGCATAAAAAGTAAATAAAAATATGTATATGTATGTAAAAAATTCATATAACACAAAAGCAGACCAGGATGATTACAAGGGAAGAGAGGGAGAAAGACAGGAGGGCAGCAAAAAATCAAATTAGTACCAAGAAAGTACCAAGAAAGGAAGAGGGAAGGCAAAAGTGGGATTTTATGGAAAAAATCACCAGAAATGCCACAGCCAAGTTAAAGAGAAAAGGTTTAGGTTGGAATGTTTTTTGTCTTTTAAACTGAGCACCGTCGTCACCCACCATTCCCACTTGACTAAACACCGTCCTTCCACATGCTGAAGGACCCACCACATTCTGAACAAAGAGGGGGAGGATGCAGCGGTGTCGTATTCTCTTTAAATTGGCAAAAAAAAACATAAGAAACAAATTGATTTTTCATGTGGTTTTTAAAATATTTTTGCTTTCTTTGGGAATAACAAAAAATCTTCGTATTTTCTCAGTTTTCAGCTTTTTTATATAATTATATAATAATATTAATAATTAAGAAATAATAATACATTTGCGAGTTTTTTCCGAAAGTTAAAAAAGGAAATGATAAATTTTAATGTCTTTTTTAGTTTAGGCTTCTTCATTAAATGTTTGTGTGTGTGGGTTGGTGGTTTTGGGTGTATGTGAGTGTACATGTGTGGGTGTATGTGTGTGTACATGTGTGTTTGTGTTGGTAACTTTAATGAATTCTTGCTGTCTTAGTTCTATTTATTATAAAATAATAAATGTGGCAACTCCTCTGCTGTTGTTGTCACCATAAACTCCGTCTTGGTTGTTGCTGGAATACATCTTACTTGCTAGTTCACTTCTCCTCGGCTGCATCATCGGGACGAGACGAAGACCACAACTACTACTACTACATAATGCCAAAACTTTATCCCCTCCTCATCATCATCGATCGGCTCAGTCGGGCGGGGGACGTCAGCTTCAACAGATTTAGAAGCACTTCCTGTGCACGATGGATGGGCCGGACTCGTCGTACTCCTGTTTGGAGATCCACATCTGTTGGAAAGTGGACAACGAAGCCAGGATAGAGCCACCGATCCATACGGAGTATTTGCGCTCTGGAGGCGCGATGATCTTAATCTTCATTGTGGATGGGGCCAAGGCGGTGATCTCCTTCTGCATGCGGTCGGCGATGCCCGGGTACATGGTGGTGCCTCCGGACAAGACGGTGTTGGCATACAAGTCCTTACGGATGTCCACATCGCACTTCATGATCGAGTTGTAGGTGGTCTCGTGAATGCCGCAGGCTTCCATTCCCAAGAACGATGGCTGGAAGAGTGCCTCGGGGCAGCGGAAACGCTCATTGCCGATGGTGATCACCTGGCCGTCGGGCAATTCGTAGGATTTCTCCAAGCTGGAGCTGGAGGCGGCGGTGGCCATCTCCTGTTCGAAGTCCAGTGCAACATAGCAGAGCTTCTCCTTGATGTCACGCACGATTTCACGTTCGGCGGTGGTGGTGAAAGAGTAACCACGCTCAGTCAGGATCTTCATCAAGTAGTCAGTCAGATCGCGACCGGCTAAATCCAGACGCAAGATAGCATGGGGCAAGGCATAGCCCTCGTAGATGGGGACAGTGTGAGAGACACCGTCGCCAGAGTCCAACACGATTCCGGTGGTACGACCGGAAGCGTACAGCGAAAGCACAGCCTGGATGGCCACATACATGGCGGGTGTGTTGAAGGTTTCGAACATGATTTGTGTCATCTTCTCGCGGTTAGCCTTTGGATTCAATGGGGCTTCTGTCAGCAGGACGGGGTGCTCCTCGGGGGCGACACGCAACTCATTGTAGAAGGTGTGATGCCAGATTTTCTCCATATCGTCCCAGTTGGTGACAATACCGTGCTCAATGGGGTACTTTAGGGTGAGGATGCCACGTTTGCTTTGTGCTTCGTCGCCGACGTACGAGTCCTTCTGGCCCATACCGACCATGACACCCTGATGGCGCGGACGGCCGACTATGGAGGGGAAGACGGCGCGTGGTGCATCGTCTCCGGCAAAACCGGCTTTGCACATACCGGAGCCATTGTCAACAACTAAGGCAGCTACTTCTTCGTCGCACATTTTGTCTGCTGCAAAAAAGAGGGCAAAAGAGAGAACGCACGTTAGATTCTGTTCTGAAAGCGTGGAATATAGAATGGATGATGATTTTACGTTCGCTGCGGAAGAAATGTTTAGCCTTTGTGTTGCCAATTTTGAAGTTAATCTGTTTGATATTGAAAATTTTGAACAAACAAATTTAACAGGTATACATACAAAATTCGCGATAAAGAAAAATAACAATTTAATGATCAGACACGAACAATTTCTAATCTTTGCATTCAATAGAACAAAAATTTTTCAAAGAAAATTAAATGAATTCCCCTGACATGAAAAACAAAGTAAATTGAATTTTAAAAATAATAATGAATAGAGAAAAAGTTTTGGATTTCAATGAATTTCAAACCAAATGAAAAGTTAACCTTTTTTAACAGGAAAACGATCCACTCTCTACTCTTCACTCGATTTTGGTTATTTCTCTAAACTTTGATTTGCGATTTCAATTGTGGTGACAAAATTATTCAAATACTTTAATAATAGCTTTGCTTTATATACATTATAATCTCTTCTCCACCATCTTGAAACTTCCTGAACAAGAAAAATTTTCACAGCTCTCGTATACAGAAAATATCTAAATTCACTACATATTATATACACATACACTTAACAAGGATACAGGGAAAAAAATTATCTTGGATTTTGTGGCCCAAAATTAATCTAGAAAAGCAGTCGAAAATGCACTGATGGAGTTTTTCTATATATTTTCTATTCTTTTGAATAAATTTCTCTATAACAAAATTTTCGATTGCCTGCTGTGAGGACAAACAACCACCGTACAGAATTCACATAAAAAAGCCGGAGAAAGAAGAGTGAAAAGGAATGTCGATAAATAAAGAGATGGACGAGACGAAGCCGACGCCCTTGGCATTCGCGGAAAACGCCGACAGTACGAAAAGCAGAAAAAAAAAACGAAAATCCAACAAAAGGACTGGAAACCGTTAAGTAATATTTATTTATTTAATTAAAACGGCAGTGTAAGTGTAATAAAAGGGTACAATTTTATTAAAAAATGTTTCACTTTGCACTGAACTCACCTGCAAATTTCTTTATAAAAAAACTGGTGAACAAATTTCAAGTGTCTCTTTTTGATAAAATAGCAAATCGCAAATCTTTTTTTTGGTAAATGCTGACTTGGCACTTGGAAAAATTTCAATAACTGCTTTTATAAACAGGGGACGAAGAAAACCGACCGAACCAATCGATTTGACAGACGTTCAAAGAATGAATGAGTCGACGTCGAAATGACAGTTAAAAATGGTTTGAAGTTTGAAACTGAAAAGGAGACGAGTATAAATCGCCAGTGAGTGGAAGAGAGAAAGACACATAGATTAAGAAAGTGAATAAACCCGAAGTAGGCGAAAAAATGTCCCCTTCGATGTGTTTCTCTATCGCTGGCTTTCTTTTACGCATGTTATAGAAAAAGACAACACTGTTGTTTTAAGCCGGCTTCAACGGAACCGGAGTTCTCCCAGAGAGTTGCTTTCTGTGAAGAGAGTAATCGATGTACGAAGTTCGTGAACGGGGCAGGCGAAATTATATTGTGTAACCGGTTTTGTTGTTGGATTTTTCTCTCTCTCTCGCAGTAGCGGAAAAAGCGACGATTCCGATTTTGTGACCATATATGGTCATGTTTGGCGAACCTCAGCTCACGTTAGTGTTTCCCCTTGATACAAACACCATTGAATTGAATGAATGAATGTTGCCCCTTTTTGGGTATGCGAAAGATATACGTAGGTGAGTGCGAAAAGCTGTTGGTGTGTGTGGGTAGGAAACAGTGGCGGGCGCGCCCGTTGGGGAGCCATAAGAGCCATATAAGCAAACCTTCAACAAAACCGGCACTTTTGGAATGATGATTGACTTATTGAGAGAAGGAAGGAAGTCGATTAGGGAAGAAGTTTTTCTTTTATGGAATTACATACTATATTTTAAAATAATGACTCAAACTGTTGCTAAAAAGATAGATTTTTCGTTATCTCCGATTTCGTTATTTTTCGATGAAATCACTTTGAATCGCCCTGTTTTATAGTTTTGCTTGTTTTATTGGAAAAAGAGAGAAAAATATACTCGGAAGTGATTTCATTAAACTTTCAACAAAGCGGAAATGAACTAATTTAATCAACCGATGCTAAAATTGGGGTAAAATGGGGCTGCTTTTCATATAATTTTAAACACTCAATCGCTAGTTAATCGCATTTATCTACAATATATGTACCTTGTATCTATAATTATTATGGTTTTTAGACACTCGATTTTGGGGTTTTATGATCGGATTATGTACCACCCCCTGTAATTAAACGGCGTCGCGCTTGTGACAGTTATTTGAGTTGGCAGCTGACTTGGATTTTGACAGCTTTTTTCCTTTTCTTTCACCGTTAACTACTAAAACTTTCTGTTAATTTGTAATAAAAAAAAATACTGCTATGCTACAAAATTTATAGCTTTATTAACAAATGAATGGAAAAAAAGTTGAATTTTAAATGAACGAAAGTGAATTCATTAAAAGACGCGTGGGAATTTTTTCACCCATTTGATTTTCATTCAGAGAAAATGGAAATGAGAAAAAGAGAGAAGATAAAATAATAAAAACTTTTCAGAGATAATCTAATAAGTTTTCTTTAGTTAATAATTTGAATGCAGATGAGAAGTTTGAAGAGACATGAGTGCCACACCCCATTTTTTTACTAAGGATTTTTCACTTCGAGATCTAGAGATATAAAATTTGGCTCTATATGGTGGCCATCAGTTGGTTTCTTTTTTAAATTTTTTTTTTAAAATTTAGTTTAAAAATCAAGAAAATTGCATTCTGTTAAAGAGAAGCGATTTGACAAAGAAACTAGCCGATGGCCCACCCTATGTACTTATTAAGATGTGTATTATATTTATACATATTATATAATATATACATTTCTATCGATTTTGTCGATCAAAGGAATTATATTTTTATTAAAATATATTACATAAAAAAATTTCAGCTCTGATCTCGATTTTTCTACGATCTCCTTTGATCTTCTATGATCTTTGGTTCTGAAATTTTAGTATTTAGCACTGAAGTTCAAGTTATTCACGGTGAATAGCAAATATCTTATCTTATCTTCTCTCATGTTATTGTGTTTTATCAACTGATTATGATGTGTAGATTAAAATTCACCTGACTTTGAACTGATTGCTAACATAACCTCACTTTTTTCCTAGACGATATACAAATCATAAGTCTTTATATACTTATACAATCATTGATAACTTTATAGGGTGGGCCATCGGCTGGTTTCTTTTTGAACTGAATAATTCATTTCAAATGAATGAGATAATTAAAAAAGAAACCAGTCGATGGCCCACCATTTAAATGTATATGAAAGCAGTGCCGATTGGATTAGTATACACTCTTTCGGTTTTTATTTTCAGTTATCATATAAACACTAATTTATTAAACCTAACAAATTTTTCACTAGTTTTTCCTTTTCTTATCCTTCGACTTAAGAACCTTTAATTTACAGATAATCTAAACATTTAATATTTATTTTCTGATGATTCAGATGCAGTTTTTCTCTAGTTTGACGGTTGTTTTCCTTTCGGTTCTAATTAACATTTTTTTTCCTTCATTATTTTCTATTTCACTTCGTTTGTAATCCATTTCTTTCTCTTGTTCGTGTTTTTTTTTGCAATTAGTTTAATTTTTTCGAAATATTCAATTTATTTACAGCTAAAATATCCATTTCTTTCGCTTTTGTCGTTAAAATGATGTCGATTTGTGCACTTTTTTGGTATTTATTTTCTTTTGCTTTTTTATTTTTATTGATTTTATTTTATTTTTCTTTTCTTCTTCTTGTGAGAGGTACTTACATTTGGTAAATTTGTGTTTTTACTAAAATTAATTAAATAAATATGTGTATAAATATAGTAAGTCTTTGATTGATGTCGTCCGGCTCAAACCACACAACACAAGAACGCAAACTGCAATGAATGGAAAACTGGTCGCTGCGGGTGTTTATAAATCCTAATCTACCCACCCCTTCCCCGACCTTTTCGAAAACCCGTCTTCAGCGGCGTTTTCTGACACTTTACCATATATGGAAATGGTAATCGTTCGGCAGAGCTGCCAGCTATCCAAAGAATTTGCCGAGGCTCCAACGAAGCCCCATCGGCATATCGTAGTTAAGCAAGAAAGAGTTCGCCATCGTATTCGGATTCAAATATCTACAAATCTGTGTGTTAAATGAGTGAATGAGAGAGCGCAATTCTTGTTACATCTCGCTCTCTCTCTCTCCCCTGTTTTCTTGTTGTTATCATTTCTTTTGTCATCGTCAGAAACATGGAGTTTTTCTTCGTAGAGCCTGACTTATGGGCACAGAATTTCCCCGATAACTCGTTAACCAAAGAAAATATTTACGCCATTGCAGAAACAGACGTGTTTGTATGGATGTTTCGGTGAAAAGTACAGCTTAAGTATGTGTGGGTGTGTGCGAAAACAGGGTTACGCACACACACACACACAAGGTGGCTCCACCAGCGAAAGAGAGTGCTTGAGAGAGAGCATGTTATGAGTATAGTGTTGCTTATCGTTGGTTTTTTGATAAGCCAAGCATTTTATTCCTTTTCTTTAAAATTGTTGGTAAAAATTATAAAATTCATATGAGAAATCGATTTCTTATCTTTTATTTCGCCATGTTTTGATAATTTCAATTCTTGGAATTTAAAATTCCATCAATTGTTGTTTTTCTTTTTTACTATTTTGCCATACAATGCTACAAACCAAAAATTCAAAAATAAAAATGACACATTTTTTAAAATGTAGCGTGATAGAGTACTAGATTCTTGTGCATCATAAATCATCTGTTTCATTTCTATTAAAATTACGACAAAAACCGTTTTTTTCAAAGCCTTTAAAAAATGTTTAATAAAATGATAGCGTCAAAATTCTTTCTTTTTAAAATATCTTTGTATTTGTTTTATTAAACAATCAAATAAAAACATAAATTAAAAATAGAGCCAAATGCAACACTTTTGTCATTAGTATCCCATGGAACGAACTTCGTTCTCTCTCGTTCTCTCTCTCTGTCACCCGCTGTTTTTATCCTAGAGCCCACCACTCTCGTTCATATCAAACTGTCTCCTGTCTCTCTCTTTACACCTTTAAAACCTGTATTGAAAATATTAGACTATAAAAACAACAAAAAACGAATAAGGAGAATTTTCGCTCAGACAGGAATAAATAAAAAATAAAGCCAAACAGTAAAAAATCATAACTTTGCTTCTTTTTGCTGTGGTTTAATTTTTCAACAGTCATATTTTTTAACTTCTTTTGTTGTTGTTCGTGTACTTGTTTTATTTTATTATTTGGCTCACTTTACTTCTTACATAAAGCAGAAGCAGTCAGCGATTGTGACTGACTCACTCGCAGATTATAAGAAAATATGTTTTCAAGGAATACATACGATCCCTAAACAGAGTGAGTAACATGTGGAGTTGTTGGAAAAACAACAACAATAATAATGGGGATATAATAATAACAGCAACAACTGCGCACATAAGCCAGCCACGTAGAGGACCGACCAAAACTCAATGATCAAGTTCCAAAGTTGGCTTGATTTTGCTTTGGTTGCGATGTGGAATGCGATCCAAGTGCACCAACAACAACAACAACATCACCAGCAAGCCGCAAAAATGGCAACAACTGTAGACGTTGATATTGTAGCGTTTTTCTTTGAAAGATATTAAAACCAAAGAAAACAATTTCAAATCCAGTTGTTTTACTATTTTATTGCTAATGTTTGCGTTTCTGTGAAAGAAATCAAATACATACTTAAAACGTTTTCAATATTATTTAAAAATTATAGTAACATAACACAATCAATCATAAAATAAGATTTCATCAATAAAATTAAAATATTATGCAGTTTTATGATATGTACTTTTTTTCTATAACTTTTCTCTTTTTCTCTCTGAGATGTCAGTCGAGAGAAGAGAAGTTGCAACAAAAGCAATTAAAATTTACAACATGATTTAATTGCAGTTAAAACAACAACAGTTTGTACAAAAATATATTATATAAAAAAAAAGGAATTATAAATAGATTTCAATGAATACTTTAAATAAAAATAAAATAAATAAAAAAATGACAGCAAAATCCACAAGGTTAGATTTCCGGCCTGAGTTTCCGGTTTGCGATCTCGTCAAACACGGTTCAAAGCGAGCGTCAAATCGATGTTGCAGTGGAGTGCATCACAGGAGCAGCAGTGATGCCAACTCGTGTTTATTTTTAAACATGCACGAAAGGAATCGTGAAACTCGCTACTTTTACTTTTTCATGGCGTTTTAAAGATTTCTAAAAACACAAAAATTTCACTGTCAAATTAATTCAAAAATAAATAAAATAAAAAGGAAAAAAAATGGAAGATTAAAAAAAATTATTTAAATAAAATATAATAATAAAATAAGAATATTGAAAAATAATTACATAAATAAATAATAAATTAAAAAAATTATAACAACTAGTAAAGCAATAACATATGAAAAGATGAAATAAATACAACGAAATACATATCAATAAAAAACCAGAAAGAGTGTTAACTTCGGCCTGGCCGAAGTTCATATACCCTACACACTTGTACTTAGAAATGAGACGTGGCAATGATCTAATTTTTTTCGTTTTCAATCTCAAATAGCCTGTGATGAAAGACAATATTCATGCCAAGTTTGATGAAAATATCTCTTTCGTTCTCCTGTAATCGAGTTTTATTTAATTAGTGGGCGGACCACGCCCTTTTTTGTAGTCTGTTTTGGTCAAAGACAGTTGATTTGTGAATAAAATTTCAACCTGAAATTCTTTCTACAAGCTGATAAATTGAGCTATAAGTATGAATTAATTATATATTTATTATAAAAAGTAGGCGTGGCAATGGTCCGATTTTGCCCATTTTCAATACCGATGAGTTTCTTATGATAGACAACATTCGCGCCAAATTTAATAAAAATATCTCTATTCGTTCTCCTGTAATCGAGTTTTATTTAATTAGTGGGCGGACCACGCCCATTTTTGGTGATCTGTTTTGGTCAGAGACAGTGGACTTCTGGACAAAATTTCAACTCCAAATTCGTTCTACAAGCTGAGAAATTAAGCTATAACCATGGAAGAATTTATATTCAGTATAAAAAGTAGGCGTGGTAATGGTACGATTTTGCCCATTTTCAATACCGATGAGTTTCTAATGATAGACAATGTTTGTGTCAAGTTTGATGAAGATATCTCTATTCGTTCTCCTGTAATCGTGATTTCCACAGACGGACAGACAGACAGACGGACGGACATAGCTAAATCGACTCAGGAGGTCACGCTGATCAAGAATATATATACTTTTCTATACCTGTCACGCCTCCTTTAATGCGTTACAAACGGAAGCAGTAAGTGAATATACCCCATTCACTTCGTGTGTAGGGTATAATAATAATAAATAAACAAAACAAAATCTATATTTAGTTAAAATGCATTTGTGTATTTGTTTATTTATTATGATGAGAATTTCTAGCTAAATAAACTCATAGTTTTTATGAATTTCGAATTATTTTGTCTTTCTTTTATTTTGTTTCTTTACTTAAATATTTATTATACATTGATACTAATTTGTATGCAGAATGCGTTGGTCACTTGTTGGTCACGACGCTAAAGAGGGACCCCGCACTATCCAACAACAATAGCCTGATACAGCCTGATTGCAAATTGAAAAAACCAACAACAACAACAACTACCATATTAATAATAATGAAAGGAAGGAAGTCAGGCAGAACTAAAAAAAGAAAATCTAACTTTTGTCAATAAATTCAACTGAAATGCAATTGAAGCCCACTATGAAAAAAAAACTCAAAACACACATACACATGCAGAGGCACACATACACAGATATACTTTCAAATCCATGGGTCTGTAAAGGCCACATACATTAATTACGGGCAGGTAGAAAATAATCGGGTGGGTCTCCGTGGAAGGTTGCCTCTGTTACTTTATGCTAATCTGCGTTAAACGTTGAACATCTAAAAATAAAACCTGTGAGGATGGTGTATCATATACAGTTGAGTGTTCAAGTTGTATACGTAGAATTCGCTGATGAACAGCAGCAGATGATGAAAGAAAGAGATGGAGAAATAAAAGGAGAAAGAGAAGGAGGAGCAGGAGAACAATAAATATCAACAACACTGATTTATTTCATTTATTTCAGTCAAGGTTGAAAATAGCTTTCATAAGTATAATGTACAGGTTACGGAAAAGCCAACGAGTTTACATTTCGCACAGCTTTACACAACGAGTAACGAGTAAGTAATACTGTCATTTGACAACACCAAAATATGGACAGATATCATTCCATTTGAAGATCCCATGACTTGGCAGCCCTGCACTGATAACCACTTAAAACTCCACAAATTCTGCCTCCTGTATAACGGAAAAATGGAGATGGAGAAAATAAAGAAGGATGGATGGATGAATGGGAGGACGGATGAATGGATGTATTGATGAATGTTGAAGGTGGAGTTGGTGAATGCAGCGAGATACTGTGACAGACGGGAGGCAAAGAAAATTGATGTAAATACTAATTAAAAACACACACACACACATACATCACTCAGCTGGAAGCGGCGCCGTCGCTATATTAAGAACGACAACAACAATTCAATTATTTTAACAACATTATTGTTCTTGTTGGATTGCGGAGGAAGCAAGCAAGAGAGTTCTTGTTGTTGGTAGAAGTAGAAGCTAAAACTACAGCAACATGTGGCTATGACAGAGTTGTTGTTGTTGTTGTTGTTGTTGCTATTACCAACTGTTTTACTCCGTTCTGTCTGGCAATTTTTTGTCTACATTCTTTTAATTCCTTCACATCAAGTATTTTTAACATTTTCATCGTTGCCACTGTTGTTATTGCTGGTTGTTATCGTTATTGTTATTTTGTTGTTGTTGTTTGTGATCTCGTGGCAGCATAAAACAATTTCAACAACAACAACAGCCGCTTGCGAATAAAATGGCTACACTGCAGCATCGACCGCTTCTGTTGCTGCCTCTGCCGCTGTATTTTTAATGATTAATGATTTAATACTGCTTTAAAATATAATTGAAATAATTAACTGTTAATTTGGATTGTGTTTTTTTTTTTATGTGTTTAATAGTGCTTAACGATCAATGTTTAAAAATATATGTGTGGTTTTTTCTCACATACTTATTATCATTTATCTATCTGCTCAAATGTCTGTGTGTCTGTACAATTGTCTGTCCATCGTCTGCTTTTGCTTAAAGAGAAATTTTGTGAGGAGGCTCAAGTAATTGAAACGTTTTGCTGATGTTACTTTTCTTGCTTTGATCTCATCTTCAATTAAAATCACAATTACAAAAACCATTCCATACAATAATAACAACAACGGCATCAGCAAACACTTTAATACCATGTTTGGATCAATCGATTCATCGATCGTTTGATGCACGTTTTGGAGAAATTGCATTCTTCAAAAATAAACACGTTTTGTTTTTGGCACGATTTATGGGGATGCCGTTTCAACGTGTATGTGTTTGTGTCTGTGTGTGTTCCTGTGCGTGTGTGCTGTTTTTTCAGTCGAAAACTTGTTGGTTTCGAAGACTTGATATCTGGCAAA
Source organism: Myopa testacea (assembly GCA_949629155.1). Taxonomy (NCBI): domain Eukaryota; kingdom Metazoa; phylum Arthropoda; class Insecta; order Diptera; family Conopidae; genus Myopa; species Myopa testacea. The sequence continues at coordinate 4,341,121 of OX451345.1, read as the reverse complement.
TAATAAAAACAACCGCAATACCAACAAAAATATGACAGGAGAAACAAATACAACAACAGCAACTTAAGCAAAAACAGCAACTTAATCAACAACAGTAACTACAGCAAATACAACAACAACAGCACTTAAGTGCAAATTATAATATTCAATTCAATGACCTTGACGATTTCTTACCTGACAATATAAACACTTTGAACTTGCGCACTGAACTTCACCTTGTGTTGAGTTTTCTTCTTCTTCATAATTTTTTTGTCGTTGTTGTTTAAAACACTCCAGCTGAGGGGACGAAATCATGGTAAATAATACAGTGATATATACAGTGAACTCGCGAAGCGCTGAACTAACTAAAAACTGAGGTGACACTTTCAGCACTCGGAAAGAAATTTTACAATATATAAACTACATTCGTTCATATAAAAACTACACTCGTTCATATAAAAACTACACTCATTCATATAAAAATTTAAATTTTTTGTTGAAATTACTAAAAATCAATAAAAGACTAACAAAAGCTTTAATCTTTAGTCCAGAATGCAAATAAAGACATCGTAAAGAAGAAAGAAAGGTCCACAAATTGTGTATTTCGCCACGCCATGCTTTTTTGATAAACCTGTAACTCTGCAACCACTTTAGTGCTTCACAACTGCTCCTTAAGAGCTCTACAAGTGCTCCACTTAGCTTTTTACGGTAAAAACGTTCGTTCTTTAATTGATTTTATTCTTTTAAATTTGAATGCGTGTTTGCCGAAATGAAATAAACACAAATGCGAGCACAGAGATGTCATAAATTAACAGACAATATAGAAATAAGAGCAAATAAACTGGGGATTCCCTAAATTAGAACACTGTTTATGGTTCTCTGAAATTTTGTTCGCGCTTTCATGCTTTCATACATAGTTTACCTTTTAGAATAGAAGGGGGAAAAGCTGTTCATCTTATTGAATGCCCTCCTTATTGGGTGTTCACCTTATCGTGAGTGTACTGTATACATTTGCATATAATTTTTATAAAATTAAATACTGTTTTTTTTCTGTTTGTGTATAATAAAAGTAGAAAGCGTATAAAAAGTCTCTCTCTCCAAAAGTTTTGCCAAGTTTTCGCTTCTTCAGCAACTCAATTCATCCGCACATCCATCATTCATTGACACATTGAAACAAAACCATGTTAATGAACAACAATTGAGTGTCGACACAAAAATCACAATAAAAATACATACGACATCTTGTTTTTATATTTTGTATTGTATATCAATCACTTGATGTCATTATGTCACGAGTTGCTACTGAAGTCAGATGATATAATAGACAGAAGTGGTTTCAAATAAAACAACAACAACAAGAATAAACCAGTGAATAATCTGAGTATTCAAAAAATAAGAATCCAAACTTTTTATTACCTTAAATAGTGTTCGTATTACGAGTAACGAAACTCGAAATGGAGCTCTAAATTAAAGCTGACTTGGATCACATGCGGGTTCATAACGTGTGTGTGTGTGTGTGTGTGTGTGAGTCTCTGTGTGTGTTACTTGAACGTTAGTGTAACATGTGTGTCAAAGTGTCACATAGACGCATTTTGATGCATACTTCCTGCTCATGCACCTCCCATTCATCTTCCCGGCGACCCACTTCCAGGGCTCGTTTTCTCCAGTGACTTCATTCAGGCACAACAAAGATGTGACATAAATTTATGTATGTACATCCAACATGTCATGCAGTTTCTTTGTTGCAAAAGAGTGAATATTTGCCGAGATGCGAAAGTCTTTCGTCGCTCTCCTTGTGAAGCAGGAAAGAATGAGAGCCAAAAACAGAACGCAGACAGGAAAAAATAAAATAAAAATAATAATCAAAATAATAAAAATAAACAAAGTAACAGAAAAACAATTTGTAGCCAGATAAAAGAACAGCCGGAGCAGTTGTCGTCGATGGGGAGGGAGGGAGGACGTCATAGTCGAATTCCAAGTCGAAGTCTCGTCTGTGGTCTTTGAAACTTTTGATACTCTGTTTTGCCCCCCCCCCCCCCCCCCCCCCCACCCACTCACCCTCTTCATCCAATAACCACATACAACATGTTACTCATCTGAGAGAGACATAAAAAAAACAGTGTTTACCTCCGATATGGCGCTTGCTCTGGCGTCGACCGGAAAAAGCAACAACAACCACAATAACAACAACAACGACAATAACATCAACAACATGTTGAGTCGTCCGTTGATGTTGATGATGATTTTGATGTTGATTTTAATGGCGATGACGACACTGACGACGACGACGACGCAGCCCTTCCCAAAAAAGGGTGTGGCAGAGCCGACGATTGTGTGTGCGTTTGGGATCGACAAAGTTTGGGGATTCGATTGGATTTCAGATGGTAGACGGATGCGATGAGGACGGGAAGGCAGACGAACAGACAGGCAAGCAGACAAGCACACAAACAGACATACAAGCAGACAGGCAGACAAACAGACATACAAACAGACAGACAAGCAGACAGATCGATATCTCTATAGAGATCTGATAGTGAGTGCATGAAAAATATTTTTTGTCACTTCATTTCTTTTAATTAAAATAGTAACTGCAGTGTTTATGGATGTTTTTATTTTATGGTTTTTTATTTTATCGATTTTTTCTTTTATTATTTTGTAAATTGACGATTTTATTGCCGATATTCGTATTTATTTTAGTGATGAATTTCGAGTTTGAAGATGTTTCAATGACTTTCTTTTTTTCCCCATTTAAAGGTTGATGACTTCACTAAAAAGTGCAGTTTTATTGAAACTGATTTCAATTGTTTTATTGAAGGTTTTTCATAAGGTTTTGTTGCGCTTTTATTGATTATTATTTCTATAATGCGGCACGTATTTTTATTCAAGATTTTTGTTGAGTTTTTTAATGATTTTGTGTCAAGTTCTTATATAGTAACAATTTTATTGACAGCTCTGACTGATTGAAGATTTACAAAACCGATTTTATGAATAGTTTTATGGAAAATGTTATTGAAATCCTTTTTTAGAGTTTCCTGGATGTCTCTGGATGGACGACTGAAAGTATCTAAAGTTGTTTTGGGCAATTGAATGGTCAATTTTATTGATGGTTTTATTGAGAAAATTATTGATGATTTCAGTGATTTTTAAAGGTTGAATTAAGGTCATTGATGGTTTAATTCGAGACAATTGTAAGATCGGAATATTTTTTCGGATTATTAGAGTTACTTTGTAAGTAGTAGAAATTTTTGAAGATTTTCGGTAACCTCGTCCTCGGATTAAGCTTTATTTTACCCTCAAAAATCTACAATCAATACAAATGCTTATCTACAGAGCCAAGTAACTCAATATTTCAATGTAGTTCTCAATAAATAGTGTGAAAAAAATATTTGTACAGTGTCTCTGTTGTATTGGAGAAACCTTCCATTAGCATTTTTCGCGTGGGTGCGATGTTCGAACTTGAGCTACAACTTGAACTATGTACATATCTATCTATGTACTCGTACATATTTATAAGGTGTTATTGCATTTTTTGTTGTTGTTGTTGTTGTTATTGTTGTTATTGCCTTTTATGTTTCCCTATTGGCCCCTGCGATAAAAACAACCTACGTTCGGTTTTTTTTCCTTATGATTCGATCGAAATTTAAGCTAATAAAATAAAAACTCAAGAAAACCCTGAAGCGATTTTGAACTCACGAACGTCTTTGTTTTTTTTTAATTCAACGTCTCTCCACAAATTGTAAGTCTCCACAAATCTCAAGTCTCCACATAAACTAACTGTTACCATGCTGCGTCTAACGGCAGTGCATTTAACGGAAGTGCATTGAATGGGTTGCCAACGTTGTACATTTTAAATAAGCAGCAGCATCTTCCGCCAACGTAAATGGAACGAACGAACAGCATCTAAATACTTCTTGTAATTTATGAGAATGCTTTTGTGTTGAGCTATTGTTTTTGTTGTTGTTGATAAGCCATTGTTTTTGTTGTGTTTCCGACATTCATTCGATTTTTTTCTATTCTCTCTGCTCGTCACTATTTCTTGCACTGGAAACTTTTTGCATCTCTTTCGTTTGTACTGATTTCGCTGCATTGACTTCTTTTCACTATTGCCAACAACAACAACAACAACTATAAAGCAAGAAATGCAGCGCATCTGAATACCACGTTTTTTACATTCTTGTTAGTGTTGTTGTTGTTTTTCTCAACTATAACATAATAAAAGATTGTTGACCTGCATATCTAATTCACGACGACTACACGACGGTGAATTAAAGTAGTGAGCTAAAGTAGGATCTGCACTTTTTTCACAAATATTTTTACTACTTTAAAAGCTACTCGTAAAAGTTGTCTTTCGAGCGAAAAAAACTTTCAAACACGATTGATTATGGCAAAAAGAAAAAAAAAATGTGGTGAAGACGTTTGACGTTTGCTGAAGAAGCGAAAGTTATTTCTTTTTTTGCTTTTTGTTTGAAACTCTTTTCTAATTTTAACAAACAAATTTCTTTAACTGTTGTTATTTCGATCAGTTATTTATGTACTGTTATATAGAAATTAATAGAATGAGAAGATGAACTCATTCATGAATAATTAATTGCTTTTGCATAAATATTTAAAGAACTTGTTCTTCTTATTTTCTCACAATTAACTTTCTCGAGTCTTCCTCTCTTTCTCTAGCACTCAGTCATCGTTTTGTTCTGCTCATCCTTTCATGTAAGTAAATTGGCCGAGTACATTGGCCGATGCCAGACTAAGCCTCTTGAGACCGGAGTAAATCGCGATTATGGGCAATAATCCATGGCCAATCCATCTGAGAGTATGAGTCCAACATCTGCCGTTGCTATGACAGTATAAGCATAAAAACTGGTTTTGTTCCCAGAAGCAGTCCAACAAACGACCGTTTTTTGTTGACTTAACAATAGAAGCAATCAATTCTTCAAACATACATAATTTGTTCTTGTTTCTCTTCAAAGTATGTCTGAGAATCTCAAGTATCTGGAGTGCAAAATATGTATGTTGATTATGATGATGATGGTAATAATGTTGTTGCTGTTTTAATTGATTGCATAATTAATTGTATGATTGCATGTGTAACATAACAACTACAGTCATCCCTTGATAAGCACGGTAAATTGGTTCCGTGTTATTCGAGGCTTCAACTAATTGCAATGTCACAGATAAAAGAAACAAGTATTGCGTTATTAGTACATACTACAGACAGTCAGGTTTCCTTGTAAGCCGACGATTTCCAGTAATACTTAAGACTCGTGCAAATTCAGTAGCATGCTATTCGAGGTATGCCTGTATTTGAATTCAGTTTTTTTTTACACGCTACTTTATTTTACTTTATTTTCACTACCTTCATTAAGTTTTCCATCCACTCATGAATACTCATTGCATGCATTTTTCATTGGGAAAAACTTGAATAAAAAAACTTGAAGGATGAAGATGAAGAAAAAGAAGGAGTAGAAAACTGAACTGATTTATGAGAAGCCACTCGATTATTTTGTTATCGTTGTTGTATCGTTGATTCGAGTTCTTAGTGAACACAACAAAAATAAAAAATTCTAAAACTAACGTCACTCTCAGTATTCAACTCAATGATCATCCAGAAATGATGAAGTCATTACATAATAATAAATAACTTAATTAATACATTGCTAGAATCTAGTGCCAGAAAAATACATTTCATAATTAATTGTTCAGCATTTGTATTGTTTTCTGAACATTCCAGAGTCTTCATTAAATTAAACCAGATAGAAAAATCACTCTCATTTTAACATATGAATTGTATGACATCATTTCTTTTATAAAATTCTTTACTTTTAAATTCCAAGCATAACAAAGAATCTTTGCTCATGCACAGAAATTTGCTGTTGTTGTTGTTTTCATTTCTAACACGCGCCGATAACGATAAACACACGATAACGATAAATACGATATACAGACATACATATACACATATATACAGCCATACATACATACATATGTACATACAGTCATACGTAAATATAAAATAAAATATAAAATAAAAATAAAATAATAAAAAAGATTTTAAAAAACTGTTACATTTGTTGAACAGAAAATAATAAAAAGTTATAAAAAATATAAGAAAAAGTAAGTAAGTTTCGAAATTCTGTGCTTTTATGGTTTTAAATAAAATACTAAACAAAAACTAATAAATAAATAAGTGAAAAAATGCCTAATAAAGCCAGAAAATGTTTTGCAAATTTTTAGAGACATATCAAAAGTATTGAAAGTCACAAGTTTGTCGCCAAAAACGGATCGGGTTTTTTTCTGAGAGAGCAAAAACACTTCAGAAGAGTTTCAAGCAAATCGGACCAAATTTGGCAGAATACGCACAATTTTATGAACGTATACAATATAATAAAATAAAAAATACTATAGTAGTCAATTTAACATTTTAGATTATTTTATTGCCTATGTTAATCGTTGAACATATGTTAAGCCTAACATTGGTGTTAACAGAGCTCATGAAGAAATCTATAAACAAGTTAACATGTCATTTGTACATCGTAATAAAGTCTATGAACTCTGGCAGCCCCTCTGACAGGTCGGTCCACTTGTTGTCGTTACCTGTTTTTTTTTATTATTTTTTAATTTTTCTTACTTGTCAACTGTGACGTAAACCGGTCTTCATTGAGTCACTTCGAGTCAATGAGATGGCTTCTTAATTGGCGTAAACGTCATTCAACCCCACAACAACAACAAGAGTCTTCAGGACAGATTCAAAGCCAATTCACTGCGATCGTTAAACCTGTTGGCAGACTTGGAAGCAAGTCTGTCGTATTTAAATTTTACGAGTTGATTTAAATGGGTTTTTTTACATGCAGTTTTTATGATAATAAATAAATAAATCTTTGTGGAAAATTTCAGGAATTTTTGTAGTTCATGATTTAGGTTTTTTTTCATTTCAAGTAATTTTAATATACAATACCTTTGTACTTAATTTAGAGTTATATTTTTATTTATCAATTTTTCTTCTATTCATATTTCGATTTTATTAATATTAGAAGAACTTTAAATATACTTAAAACGTTAAGTCTACAATGTTTACATAACAATTTCGCTTTAAACATTTGTTTTCATTATTTATATTTCTTCTATTCACTTCACTAAGAATTCTAACTGAATCATCATCGTAAATTGATATCGTATATGAACATACAATCAGAGTTTTGCTGCTGTCGTTTCCCCAACCCCCTCCCTCTCACGACAACTTAATATTCCATTTCTGATGACTCATGAAAAAGTAATGGACTTGTTTACTTTGTTTTCTAAGATATTGAAAGATGAATACGCTGATTTTAGCGTGAAAAATGTATTAAAAATATTATCTAAGGAAATATAAAACAAAATATGTACGTTTTGAAAATTAATCGGTAGTGTTTTATTTCTGTTCTTCTAAGTTTTCACTATAAACAGATTTCACGCGAAAAATAAATAAATAAAGAAATAAGATAAATAGTTTTGTTGCATTTTATTATGGTTTTTTTTTTGGTCATCTGAGTTTATCACTGCCAACGTTTTAACGCAGCAAACGCGGTATCGAAGTGTGATCACAGCCAAAATGATGTCACGTCATCCTAATTTTGTTGTTGCAGAAGTTTTCGCTTTCGTTGAAAAAATCCTACAACGGACAAGGACAATGATTCGCAAGAAAGGCATGAACATTTGTTTTTATTTTCAAATAAAATTTCGTCCCCAAGTTTGCATTTCATCATGTCGTGTTCACGAAGTTCCCTCGCCCCACCACCACGCGTCTTCGTATTTGTTGTTGCAAAGCAAATTATAACGTGTGTAAGGATCGTTGGACGTCGCATATTTTTAGTGATGTGAACATCAGCATTTCTATGTAGCCGCCGGAAATGGAATCGATTTATACGAGTATTAAGATATTGTATGTATGTATGATATATTGTATTTATATTAGATGCCATGATAGTAATTGTGGCTTACAGTGGTTGCCGGCTCGTCTTTAATCTATGCATTAACTTTTGTAAAATCACACCTCAAAGATGAAGGAAACAAACAACGAACGAAACACTTCGTCGGTGGTCAAACATTTTGGAGTAATTTTTTAGGTAATTAAAATGTATTCGTTGTTGTTATTGTACAGAGTGCGAGTGTCTAACAAATCATCCAGTCGCCAGTCAGCACGCTTTTCAGCCAATAAACAGACCGTAAAGGATTTCTACACAAATGAATTAAAAGAAGCACAGAAATTCTTTTTTTTTAGAGTAATTTATAAATAGTTCAACGTAGTTATAGACTTACAGATGTTGTTGTTGTTTTTTTTAGTAGAAGATATTAAGGTAGGTTACAACGCTACAAACATTAGAAAGTAGTTCTTATGCATTTTTCCGTCTTTAATTTACTACCCTTTTCATGGAGGTTTAAAAACTTGGATAAAAATATGTTATTTAAAAAAATTTCATCATCATTTTTATTTTATCTTTATCTATATTTATCTAGGTCTTTATTCTCAATATATTAACTGTTGTAAAGTATCGTACTGATCTCAATGCCGCTTTCGACTGACTGTAGCATTCTTCGCCTTTATTTATTCTCTTTACGCGTACGTTTTATTTGCTTTAATTGTTTGTTTTGCAAAAAAAGACACTTAAAAACACAACGAAGCAATGTTCAAACTTAATTAAATCGAAAGAAAGTTTAAAATTTTTTTTAAACGAATTTCGTGGTACATTAAATTCAACGAATCCGAAAATCGAGAGAATTTCATTACACACTCAATTAAGAAATATATTATTTATTTGTACAACTTTTTTTTTCTATAATTAGTTATAATTACTTATTATTATATATTAATTACTTTTCTGCTAAATTTAATATTTGTTTGGCGAATATCCTCAATCATGTTCTTCATAAAGGGGAAAAACGGACCACTGTCACGCCCACTTTGTGCGTAAATATGACTGCATCCGATTTGAGAGTTGAATATCAGCATCAGCAATGAATTGCTGAGAATCCATTGACGATTTCTTCATTAAAAGTTTCAATTCATCCAAATGTCATTGCAGTGTATTAACTCGTCTCGTTTGTCACGTCACGTGTCTCGCTGTGTTGTGTGTATATGCACTTTATATAGAAAGTAAAACTGGAAAAACCGTATGCATCACAAAATTCGGGGTGACAAATTTGGAGGGTGCAAATTAGTGTCGGGGGTGTGTTAATATAAAATGAGTTGTCATGAGATTTCGTTTTATTTTTCACTGTAATTTTTGGTTCGTTTTTATCTGGCTTTATTATCGTACCGTAAATCGTATTATTATGAGTGCCGAATCTGACAATGAAACTTCCAATCGGGTTGTTTAATCATTTCCCATTTCGTTGCCTACCAAATAGCTTTGGCCTTGAATTCATTTTAATAAAACTATTTAACGAGGGTGGTTTTTAATCTTCTTCTTCTGTTGCTTCTTCCTTTTTCGATTTCCTACGGTTGCTGTTATGTCAATTTGCTTTCTGTTTGCTTTGTTCGAAAAATTTCACTCTAATGTTCATTATTAAATGCATATCTCAATCGATTGATTGATGACAATCGGCGATGGTCAACAGGAGACCATCGAATTCTCTGTCGTAGAGTGAGAGAGTGCGTTTTATGAGCGTGTGATAAGGATAGCGCACTAGCAAAGTCGATAAGTTTAAAAAAAACCCATTTAATTTACTCATATGTTTAAATATAAGGATTTCGTAATTACCGTTGTTCATAACTGTTTCTGCTTTCTTCTTCTTCAACAATGACTAATCGCAGCGAGTAGAAATTCTAAGAATCAAATTTGAAGGGTTGCATTCTTTGATTCTTCTCTCTGATAAACTAACGAAAAATGCATGACGCACTCACTTTATTTGCTTGTGGTTGTATATATTATACATACATACACCACCCTACACCATAATTTCATTTACTATAGATTAACCCCTCGCTTATATAAGCTATTCCAATTATTTTATAATTTAATATTTTCTTTAATTAAACTTTAAATATTCGGCAGTTTTTCGTTTTATTAAAGAAGGATCACTAAATACTAAGAATTGTTCCCCTGTTTTTTGTTGCTTCCAATTGTTTATCAGTCACTTCTTCAGTCAGTCAGTCAGTCAATCATTCGCTTTGTGAGTGCACTCGATCCCTCGAAGTCGTATTTTAAATATTTTTATCACGCTCCTGCATGCGTCCAAATGAGGTTCTTTTGCCCCTCTATTTATAGATTCTCTTTAGTTTCATTATTTATTAAAGTGTCTTTTAAATATTTTTACAAAGCGATAAACGCGACTTTTCTGTAAAACGAACCAACATCCTTTTCTGATTTGATCCCGCATTTAAATTTTAACGACATGTGTTGATATGATGATGTTGTAGTTGTTGTTGTTCTATGTCGCTATGTTTCCTTCCCTTCTCGTCTTCTTTTTCTTTCGCATTGATTTATTTATTTTATTTCTGCTGGTAGACGATTCAAATTTGTTCAGATGCAAAATTAAAGTGAAATGATTTTTCGATTCTTTGTGATTTTGTTACATTTTTAATGGGCTTGACTTGTGACATACTGACCACTTTTGCTTTGTGTGTTTTTTGTTTATTTTGTTGAGGTTAAAGAAGGACCTTTCTGAAGTACCTCATAATAAGTGTTTAAACCACGATAGGTTTCAAGTGAGAGTACATATTTTTGTTGTTTATATTAAATTGTTCATGAATGAAGAATATTGAACAGGATCTGGTGATGTGACATAACATGATCTGGCAAATGCCATGATATACATATTTAAGAATAATGATTATTATTCTCACTACTTAAGACATGAATGCAAATTCTTGACTACAAAAAAACCCGTCCTCGATAAATAAATAAACATTAAAAATATTGATATGATCGAAGTCAATAAAGAGTTAGGAACGTCCACTCAGATGTCTATGGTGACTAAGCTCTGTACTAAGTCTATACTAAGAAATTTAAGAAATTATTTAATATGCTGCGACAGTACGTTTTTCGTACGTTGGTAAGGCAACTTTTACGGGTTACTTATTTCTATGGTATGTAATCATAAAATAAGAGACAGGTGACTCCTCCATCGCTGAGTAACCATAAAAGGGCTTCCAGCACAAGCGTCAACGTCCTTTCTTAACTACGGTGGAGAGACACGCGGCATGCGGTTGAAATCGGCTGCTTTGTAGCTATCTTTATATGGGCAAAGTTTCGACCAAACAACGCGGGGAGCAGCGGAAGTTCAAGTTCAATTTTTCTTGTGTTCCTTCTTCTCGGTTTTCTTTTTGTTGCATGCGAGTAAATAAATGATATATGGACATACATGATGCAGACATCATAGAAATGATTTCCCTTCCGGGCAACAATATCATCCGATTATGGTTCATATAATGTCTATACTGGCTACAATGGATGTATGTATATGTATAAGATTCGAGTTTCGCTTTTGAAAAGTGCTCTAAGAATTCAAATGTAATAATTTTCAATATTCAAATATTAATAATTTTAAAAGTACTTCAAAAAGAAACCACTCGATGGCCCACCCTCTACCATCGATTTTTGTGTATAGGACCCGGCACATTTTATTTATCCAGACGTGAAACATTGTGTGTAAATTAGATATAAGAATGTAGAGACGTATGATATACACCACGGATTATATGCATCGTTACTCTCGATTATGTGAACCTATATTCGGAAAATTTGTATATTCTAAAAGGTAAAGTATTTTTAAGTTTTTCAGTATAATTTTAAGTTAAAAATAATAATTGTTCCTTCCGCTCATTGCGATAATTCATAAAAGCGAGGGTTAATATAATCGAGATTGTGGTGTATATAGGAATATCTATCGAAAAACTTACTTCTTTTTTTTCTAAATCAACTACTTTGCAATTTAAATTTACACTGCGACACATGTTTTTTCCCGTTTTTGACACAAAAAACAACATTTATTGCAACACAAAATTCTTCAGCAAAAAACGTCATGCAAACATTCGATGGGGGCATATTTAGTTGTGTATACTACATATGTATGTACATATCGACATATAAATAAGTCTTTTTATCTACATTTACATATATGTATAGATACCTTTGTACACATATTATTATATGGAAGTGTGTACGTTTGTGTGCATTTTTGGCAAATACAATGCAGCAATGGACCCGGGCCGCGCACATGTCATGAGGCAACGTAGCACAACCCCACAGCCGGCTTTTTCATATAGAAAACACCGGCCGGGTCTCAGCCATGCGCATGGTTTATGCGCAAAAAACATCCTCCACTTTATATATATTTATGTTTGTATATTTGTTTATATGTGTATTTCTATACATGAAGGGTGTCTGTAAAAATGGGTATTGGTTACCATCTGTTGTGTTGCTCACATTTGTTCACTGCTCTCAATGTTCGAACTTCGAATATTGATTTTATTTCTTGTTGTTTTGTTTTTTTTTGTTTAATCAGAAAAGGAGAAATCTTTGAGCCAGCTGGAGATATAACGATACAATATATGATTACGCATTGCGCAAGTTCGTTATCTGTTTTCGTTTGACAGCGACGTCACGACATAAAAAAATTGACAGCTTCCTTAAGGGTCTTCCACATCACTTGTAGTTTTTACAACCGCAGTGAAGAAATTATTTATTTACATATATACGAGTGCATAAGAATTTTAACTGAATCGACACAAGTGATCGAAGATAACCAAAAAAATAACAGTCTCTGTATTATTATTTTGCAGAGATAAAAGAGATTCTTTAGAATGATTTCTTGTATATGTTTATTTTAATAAAGATCTTTCAGCATCTTATTCATTGTGTAATTTTGTTGACTTTACCAATTTTAGTAAAAGATTTGACAGATATCTGTGTTCAGACTACAATCGACCATGTGCATATATGATCATATATCATTAATTCATATCTAAATATGTGGCACATACATCTACAGTTTGTTACAACGTTTAATTAACTGTTATGTATCTTTTACATACATTTGTACTTTTACATATGTATGTTTTATATGTTTGTATGTTTATCTTATCTACTTACCAAAAAAGCGTACCCCGTTCGTATTTTATATCTGTAATTTTACACCAAATGAGAAGCTTTGTTTTAACTTCTGACCATTTTTGGTGCTGAACCTCATTTTTAGAAAAACAGTTTTGGTTACGTTTTATTTGAGCCATTTGCCATATACATACCTCTACATATATGTGTATGTATATCAGTATGCATGTGCATACATACTATATAATTGAATGTTTTTACTTACGTGCCTAAAAGAGCTGTTTGTTTTTTTTTCTGTTTGCCAAACCGTTACTTAGTATGGTTTTTTATAGTATCACGTTGAACGTTATAGAAAATCGTAAAATTTTATTTGTTCATTTGTAACTCCAGATAGTTTGAAGGTGATGTTTTTTTCACTAATAAAAAACACTTTCTTATCGACATTCCCTAAATAGTGAATAAACTACACTCCAGATAAAATTTGGCTTGGTTAAAAACAAATTGAAGAAAAAAATAAATTTATTTATATGTATTATAGTATTATTATATTTGGAGTTTTTTTTCAATCTTATATTTAACCATAAATAGTTACAATGTTATGTTATGTTATATTAATGCTTGCTTATCTATTTATATAAGTCCTTCGAGTAGTCAGCCCGATTTTAGGAATTGAGACGTCGTCTCTGTTTAAGTGTCCCTAGTGAGTAAGATGTTAGACCCCACTTTAGGTTAGACCCCACTTTAGGTTAGACGTTGTACACAATCTTAGAGAAGCACGCTTAGAAGCTTGCTGCTTGCTCAAAATTTTGGCACCAGTAGTAATGCAACCAGAGCAGGCTCGACTGCTGGCGGAAACTGAACATTGGCAGAATAGATGATGTACCGCGGGGGTAGCGGTGAATCTTTTTCCGGTAATCTTACCCACGAGAAGTCTACAGTTAGACAGTAAGTAGTTTCTAAGTGACAGTAAGTAGTTTGTCCGTCTATCATCATAAAGCTTCCAAATGATTTTGCATGCGTAAATTACGACCGTTTTTCCGCCTCCTTCCGGCACAGGAAAATAAGCCCAAACCATAACCGATCCTCCTCCGTGTTTTACCGTTGCTGATATGCGGGATTCACGGGCTCGTCCTTTTGCTGACCTTCGGACAAATTCCTCCGCTTTGTGCCGAATATCTCAAAGTTCGACTCATCGGCCTTTTTGCAAGACTAAAGGACATTATTGGAATTTGGAATTTTCTCTAAAAAACGGTTTATTGATTTATACTACCTGATTGTGGTACATACAGAATATTTGCAATTGTTTTTATTACTCTCAATATTAGTGCTTAATGATACTTAACCTTTCATAACAATAAAATATCTCTCAACTGAATACTAACCAATTTTCAGGGTTGGCATAAACTTATGGCCGGTATTGTAGTTGAGTCCACGGAATCTACTTTAATTTGAATCATGAAAAAAGATACAGATAATTAAAATTCACAATGATTTTTATTTTCTTTTTAATTTATTAAATAGGCTTTATGATAATATAAGTCCACAATTAAATCTTGGTCAGTTATAATATGGACTCATACTCTATGATTAGTGATATCCAATGATCTGAATGAAAACCTTAAAAAGAAATGAAAACTGAACTTATCAATAACCTATAAATTCTCTATAATCTGAGTGCTCTTCAATCCAGTTCAAATACGGTAATACTCTGGTATAACCGTTGGGTACTCCACTGCCGCAACCACGAACGACATACGAAGAAATTCCAATCAATTCATTGTTTAAAGTCGCAGGACTGCCGGAATCACCAAAGCAGGAGCCATGGTTACGATAATGAGCCAGGCAAAGAATAGAATCCCAAAAAACAGATACATTAGTAGTTTGTTTACATGTTTCTATCGAAATAGCAAATACAACGGTCCATTGCAATATTTGTGTTTTACGCCGAGAATTGTCTAAGTTTCCATATCCACAAATAACTACAGGGGAACCTGCAGGTGTATCATTTCTGAACACCGAAATAGGACGGATATTCTTGGTGAAAGTCAGCGACTCAGCCAATTTGATCAGAGCAATGTCATGTATTCCTTCTTTTCTGAAACCTTCGTGAACAATAATATCGGCTACCTCGGTCGGAACTCCCTGATATTTATTATTAGAACCAGCAAAAATTGTAAAATTTTCGGGTGGTACTCTGTGGAATAAGATTAGAATTACTAGATTTATAATTACCAAAGAAATTCCTGGATTAATTACTGATATATATCACCACTAATAGTTTTAGTAACACAGTGCGCCGCGGTGAGAACGTAATATGTGGAAATAATCGAACCACCGCAATACATGCCATCCCTCCTAACCAACAAGATATGATACGGAAATTGACCTTCGACTGCACTAGTTCCATTCATAATACGTCCTTCGGGCACGGCCTGGACCAGGGCCACTAAAATAGAGCAGATCAGCAGAACAACCGACGCTTTCAGCATGTTGGTGATTTAAAACTTAACTGGATGTAATGAAAGATAAAATGCCATTTTATAGGCAAAACTTCAGGGTCGCGGAGTACTGATGTCACAGAGCACAAACGTTTAGTTATGTTTTTGGTAGATAGTTAAAAATAATTATTCTAACTTAGAAAACTAAGTAAATAACGCTGTTCTAATACTTGCATGGATTGGTATCATTCGGTAAACTATACCTGTAAAGACGTCAAACGCTTATCGAGGAACATAAACAACCAAAAACAACCATCTGTAGTGGTCCTAATCTACAAGATTCTAATAAAAAGAGTAAATATAAAAAATAGGGTTTTTTGAAAAAAATATTTGTTTTCCCGAATTCTGAGAATAGTCAGTTTTGTTCTATTTTCTTCTAGACTAAACATATAATGGTTAAGACTTTTCGTACCTCTCGAGTTTGGTCTATAAAATGTTCTTAACTCCTCTATTCGACTAAACCTAGATAAGGATAATATAAAGACAGATAGACGATTAAAAATAAAATTTTTAAAAACATTTAAAAATGCTTTGATTATACATTTATGATTTAATAAATATTTAGTAATGACTCTCATAGTTCTGAGTACTGAGAACAGTTCATAAACCTGAGATTCTTTCAATCCACAAGATTATGCATCTCTCTACAGCTATCTTTTAAGGAGTTGTTGTGACGTCACTATTATAACATATCGTCAGTCGCTTGCACATCGGGTTTATGCCTTACTTTTAAAAGATAACACTGTCGCTTAAAGACATTTTACAATTGTTTTCAGTTATTGAAACGTTACTTCTTTTCAATAACTCCTTTGAATGTGAGATTCTTGTCGTGTGTGGTGCTTTTGCTTTACTTTTCATTATTTTCCTTTTTAAGGTTTAAAAAAAATCGTGCATAAAATTGTTCAATAAAATCATTTATTAAAATGCCATTAAATTGAAAGTGCGGCAAACTAATACGCCAACTTCGAAAGCAACAACGACATCGATCTGGCAAAGTGTTTTTGCTGTTAGTTTCTTCGAACTCGAGCAAATATCAAAATAGATTTAACTAATAATTTAACTAATAGATTTAAGCTAACTGGGCTTTAATCTTGTTTTCTATATATTTTGTGTTAATCTAATGAATTTTATAGAAATGTCGTGTTCACACGTGGGGTATATGTCCCGAGTGCGACACGATGTGTTTCGCAATGCAGTGTTTACACGTGGGACATTCGTCGGAGCTAAATTTGCTAAAGTATAGGAGATACTTACATGTTATTGTTGTCAAAGATACACAAATCACCTAAACATTTTTAAATTCCGAGGAGCTAAAACGCTGAAACCAAAAGAGAGCAGCAAGAATTTGTGTTGCTGTTGAAGTTATTCTAAAAACAACAACAACAACAAAACTGGAAAGTTTGTACAAAACTCAATCTGTTCGGAATTACTGTGGTACCTAAATTAGTGCGTCGTGCTGCGTTGCTTTGATCGCTGCTTCTTCAAAACGACGCTACGCTATACCGTAAATACTGCGCTGCGTCAACATGTTTCTGACAAAAAGTCTTTTAACACGCTCATGAACATTTTTCAAATTTTTGCTGCCAACTTCACTTCGTAGCACATACCAAAATTGGAAATTCGAAGTGGTCTCCGTCAGTGCGTTTCTTATATCAGCCACTTCCGCAACGCACGACGCACATTTGGTACCACAGTTAGGCATAATTCTTTGACGTGTGGCCACATTTTTTGAGACATGCATAGTGCTCTCTGTCATGAGCCATTGGTACTAAAAAATGAGTTCTTTATTTTAGAACTTTTAGTAGACATCGTCCACCTGTAATTTATTATTAAAAATGTCTTTTAGTAATATGTTAATAAAAAATAGCATAAATAACTGTCTTCGCCAAGCTGTTCCAATCTATGGAGTCGCTCGCCATGGACACGTAATGCGAGGCAAGCCACCAGGAGTGGCCAAAACTCTTGAGCAAAGATTACAGGGTAAGGAACAAGAAAACTTCGTTAACCATAGTTGGAGCATTTATAAATCAGAATTGTATGCAAAATTATTGCAGAAGAAAACAAACAGGATCCTGAGTTAACTGCACGGGTTAATATTGGTTTCCCCAAATTAAAGGCATCTCGATCACAGCAGCTAAAAGAACGATTGAAGCACTTGAAAGCTCAACGCTCCAACTCTGATTTAGAAAAATTAGCGAGAAGCAATAAATGTAAGCATTCATTTAATTAATTTAATATTATTTGATTTCATTCTCTTATATTGACGTTTTCATCCTCTTGTTAGTAAGAATTGATTTGGATGAAGTGCAGGAAGAATACATAAAAACCAATGCTCCATTTGATATTCGAGTAATAGCTGATCATTATGGTGTCTATGAAGATTTATTTGGAAGTGCTTTTTTTGTACCACGAGTATCGTTGGATATTAAAGTGCGTTCGTTTTATTATTTAAATGACAACAGTCATCTTTATTTTCGTTTCTTTAGTATGATTTAGGTAATGATGTGTTGTTTCCCGTTTATAATGGCAATCTAATTAAACCTTCGGATGCCGCAAAAGCACCGGAAGTTAATTTCGATGGTGTTTCAGATCCAATCACAGGCCAGGTATGAATTGATAGCAAGTAAATGTTAATTAATGCTTGCTACACTCTTTTGTATTATTCAAGAACATTCGACTAATGGAAGAATAGAGAAAGTTGAGAAGTTGTATGTAATTTCAAATTTCTGAAACTTTAACTGGGTTTTATGGGTTTGCTTTGTGATCAATGTATATCTTTGTATGTATGTGATCAATAATATCTTTAACAATAAGTAGCTATACCAATTTAGAAAACTGAAATAATCCACTGAAGAGTGCAAGTTTTTAATTAAAAAGCCTAAAAAACATTTCTTTAATGCTGCGTGTAGAAAGTCGAAGGTGATTCATTTTGGACGTTGATTGCTACAAATCCTGATGGTCATTTCAAGTCCAGCGACTCTGAATACGTACACTGGTTCGTGTAAGTTTAAGTTTCTTTTTGATTTCTAACATGTAGTGATGTATTTTTAAAAATATTTTAATACAAATTCTTTAATTCTTTCCTTCGACACAGAGCAAACATACCGAACGGTGATCTTAAACAAGGTGAAGTTATTGTCGATTATATGCAACCCTTCCCGCCCAAAGGCATCGGTTATCAGAGATTTATATATGTGCTGTACAAACAAAATTCGAAACTAGATTTCAGCAACTACAAACTCGCTGCTAGTGACTACAATAATCTCGAGAAGCGCACTTTTAAAACACTAGACTTCTATCGTAAATTCCAAGATGATATAACGCCAGCAGGTTTAGCGTTCTTCCAAACCGATTGGGACAAATCTTTAAGAAATTTCTATCATAATGTCTTGGGTAAGTTTGCTGCTGTAATTCTTTAAACTGATTACAATTACATTGAAATCAAAAACACTTTAAATGAAATCTTGAATCATTCTCGTTTAATACATATAGAAATGAAAGAACCTATTTACGAATACGATTTCCCTGAGCCTTATTTGGCCGATCAGAAATGGTTTCCACTTAAGCAAGCGTTCAATTTATACATGGACAGACATCGCGATATCAAGGAAGTGAATAAAGAGTATTTGGAACGAAAGCTGGCCAAAACGCATCCATTCGATGGACCCGAGAAACCGCTGCTGTATCCAAATGCACATCCTCTGCCCAAGAGCGCCCCGTCGTGGTTAAAAACAGAAATCCGCAAACAACGTTTACGTATTGGACGATATAGCGATTTCTGAAAAATTAGTTAAGTTGAACGTTTAAGTTGTTATCCAAAATATCAGAAAAATATGGTGTTTAAATAAAACAAAACTTTTGTTTTGAGTAAAACTATATTTCGTTTTGTTGCAGATTTTTTTCGGTCATTTTATAGCCAATAATTTAATAGAGTAATCAAAATTATTATAAATATATATTTGTGGAATTTTAACAATTGAATTACAGTAGAGCAGAATCTTTACATCTGGTACAAACTCTTTAACATTAACTTTTGATTCATGACAAACAATCTGTTTTACTTATTTCGTAGTATATAAAAACAAAACTTCTTTTGTCCTAATTAAGAGATAAGATACACAGTAAAAACTTATTTTTACACTTAAAATAGTTGTTTATTCGGCACAGTTAAGTTTTTAAATTTTAAATCAGCATATTTTCGCTTATTTTTATTGTTTTTTTTAAAGAATTCGTTGATAGAATTATTAAAGTAGAAATCTGAATAAAGAATTGAATAATAATATTTTGCAAATTAAAAAATTATATAGTGAAAAAACAGAAAATAATAATTATAATACAAACAAGTAAACATGCTAAGGTTGTGAAAACTTTCTTGGGATTTTTGAATTTAAAAAATTTTTCATCTAAAACTTTATTTTAATACAATTATAATACAAACAAGTAAACATATGCTAAGGTTGTGAAAACTTGCTTGGGATTTTTGAATTTAAACGATTTTTCATCTAAAACTTTATTTGAATACGTAGTTTTTGATATCATCAAACAAATTCTGGCACTCAAAATGTGTACATTCAGTATATTTTGATTTGCTTCCGTTTTGGAAAAAATTTTATCCCAAAAAAACCCCGAAAAAGTTGAAATGGGGCGTGGCAATATCTTAAATGGTCATAATTTGGAAACTATAAGGACCAGGAAGCAAAACTTCATTGGGTGGTTGGCATTATGATGCAGAGGGGCAATGTGAAAACCACAAGGCATAGGAAGTTAACATTTTGTATTCTGATTGGTTTTACACTGTAGAGGTGCACTAGGAACGGATTTTAAAACATCCGCCCTAACTGGTAGAAATGAGTGTGACAAGATTTAAAATCGCCATAATTTGGAAACTATGAGGTCCAGCAAAATATAATTATGCACGGTGATAGACATTATAATGCAGAGGTACACTAGGAACGGGTTTTAGAGACGATAGGTTTAGAAAAGTATATGTATATATTCTTGATCAGCGTGACCTCATGAGTCGATTTAGCCATGTCCGTCCGTCTGTCTGTCGAAATCACGATCCGAGGAGAACCGGTGAAGACGTGATGAAATTACGAAAATATTGTTTCTTGTGGTGTGCAGTTTGGTCTTGAAAATGGGCAAAGTCGGTCAAAGACCACGCCTATTTTTTTTAGAAATTTGATATCAACGTTCGTTTTTGAGTTATGACAACAAAGTTTCATTCCTGACTAAAAGGTAGCATTATCCGTTAATATGCCAAATATGGGCGTGATCCGCCCACTTTTAGGTCACACTGGCAAAAGATGGTTATATTGTTAAATATATAAACTTTCTGAATAAAACTTTACATAACAACTTATGTTCTAAAAAAACATTATAACATCAAAACTGGGCGCGATCCGCCCACTTTTACACTACTTATACAGTATAGCTCATGAAAACAAATTTATTACCACGTAAATAAAGTTTAAATTTGAACACAATAATAGACCACGCCTACTATTTATACAGAAGCGTAGCTAGGACTCATGGAGCCCGGGACGGTTAATCAACTTGCAGCCCTTAAAATTCCTAGAATTCAATAAGTCACTACTTGATTTCCAAAACAGTTTGTATTTCACTCTATAATGCTACTGTTCTGCAATGAAACATTTAAATAATTAAAAAATTTAAATAAATAAATTTTAATAATTAATCGATATAATTAATAAGATAATTTTTTAAAACTTTTAGGTGTACGGTATCTAAAATTCGGCCATGCCGAATGGCAGAATATTAGTTTAGATCAGTACAAACAATATGTTAATAATGATGAAGGAACTTAAATACGAAAAAATTATAAGAATGACTGACCAAGACCTAGATAAACCAATATCAAAGGAATTGTTATACACTTTTGTTCATAGGTTTTGGTCGAACCTTATAAAAACAAATTTAATTTACTTTTATATCACTCCCCTTAAGAGTCACTTCAACATGTGAAAACCTGTTTTTCTATTCACTGTCAAAATGTGAAGAATGGCAGAATATTACAGAAAATCATTATCTATTTATTTTCTATTTAATTCTTTATTTTCCCATAATAGGAGCCATTTCAACATTTGAAGACCTGTTTTCTATTCACTGTCAAAATTTGAAGAATGGCAGAATATTGTCTTAAACCCGTACACACAATATTTTAACAATGATGAAAGAACAAAAATACGGAAAAATTAAAATAATGACTGTCCAAGACCTAGATGCAACCAATATGAAAGGAATTGTGATACATTTTTTTCATAGGTTTTGTCCGGATCTCATAAAATTAGATTTGATTGAATTTTTTATCACTCCACTATTAAGAGTCACTTCAACATATGAAAACCTGTTTTTCTATTCACTATAAAAATTTGAAGAATGGGAAAATATTGGTTTAGACCTGTACAAACAGTATGTATAATGATGAAAGAACTAAAATACCAAAAAATTATAAGAATGACTGACCAAGGCCAGATGAACCAATAGCAAAAGAGTTATCAATTTAGCAAAAGCTGGACCTTATAAAATTGGATTTTATATGCTTTTTGATCACTCCCCTATTAAGAACCACTTTATCATATGAAAACCAGTTATGTATTGCAACTGGAGGATTTGTATGTATGCCATTTTAAAAATGTCAGTATTTATAAACATTTGTTGTCACCTCCTTTAAAATTCTCTTTATATAGTCGTACGTCTCAAGTTATTATTATAACTTTGTATTCTTTTATACATTCCAATAATAACCACTTCTATCTGCTACTAATGTACTTTTATAGGTTTCTTTCAATTACAATGTCAAGTTCATTTATTCCATTTTCAATATTAATAAAAAATAGAATAAAATAAATAAATAGAAATAAAAATAGAATTAAATAGAATAAAATCGAACAATGAAACATTTCAAAGTTTGGGCAAGAAAATAAGTGTTTTATATAAATTTTTAATGGAAAAATTTATGTTAATCTAGCTTGTTTAACATGGCTACATATTTGCACATCTAGAAAGCTACAAATACATATGTGTGTACACCATTGTACATGTGTATGTACGCATACGTACTCACTCACACATACATATACATACACACGCCTAAAATAATCATACCATATATATGTATATAATAAATATATAACGTGCTTTATATACATTATAGTATAACAAATTGTGCTTCTATATGTGTTGCATATTATATGATAATGTCCTACATAATAATTGAAATATTAATATTAATTATTATAAATATAATATAATATAAAAATAAATAATTAATATAATATAATAATAATAAAGATTAAATAGTAAGAAATAGAAAGAACCACGCAGAGTTAATGGAACCGCGCAGAGTGGCCCATTTTCAATACCCATCTACACACTATAAGAAACAATACTATTGAAAAATTTTTTCAAAATTAACCTCACTGGTTCGTGTTACAACAGATGGACAAACGGACAGATAGACAGACAAACAGTCATACTCATCCTCTTCTCAAGGAAACCTCGCGAAAAAGTAAAACTCTAAACGTAGTTTTTTATAAACTCTTTTTATAAACTTTTAGGAGCTCTACGAATTCGGCTCAGCAAATGCTAATAAGTTTTGGCAGCTGCATTTGCAGCGCCGTTGCAACCAGTTCCTTAGCCATGGTCGGTAATGCTGTCTGTTTTCACATTTCTCGGAAACCACAAAACATAAATCCTTTCGGGTTGAAGCATTCTCTATAGAATTGATTAGAGAATTTTATGGTCGGAAAAAAGTTTATACTTAATAATGTAATTTTAAAAAAAAATTGCCACCAAAAATTTTTTTTCGTAATTTTTTTTCCAAATTTTAACTTTGGCATTAATTTTCTCAAAAACTGTTTGACATAGGAACCTAATTTAAAAAGATATTAAGAAGCGGATATTTGGCTTTGAAAATCAGCAAGCACAAGTTATCTAGGTCTAAGCATTATTTTTTAATATTATTTTTTTCGGTGTTAAGTCGGATTTTTATAAAATGGCCCTCTCCCGCCTAAACGGGGGAAAATTGCCCCCCCCCCCCTCCCAAACGATTTTTTTCTTGTCTCGACCCATCCTACACGCCCTAGTCTTTTGACCACTCTTATGCGAAACACCCTGTATATGCACCATTGTACATGTGTATGTACACATATGTATGTACGTACTCACGCACACATGCTTATACATACAAACGCCTAAAATACACATACCATGTATATATAATAAATATATAACGTGCTTTATATACATACATTATAGTATAACAAATTATGCTACTATATGTGCTGCATACTATATGATAATGTGCTACATAATAATTGAAATATTAATATTAATTATTTGCTGCATTTTTTTAATAATATATTGTAATTGTAATGTATTTGATTATTTTATTTTACATTATTATATTATATTATTATATTGTAATGTATTTGACTTTTATTTTACATTTTAGGAGACCTAGAGCCCAACTAATCAATATTAATTATTACAAGTATAATATAATAATAAATAATTAATATGATAATAGAATATAATATAATAAAGATTAAAAAGTAATTAATAGAAAGAACCACGCAGCGTTAATGGAAAAGCCAGCGAACGCAAACAATGAAGGTCATAGACTACATGGATAAGAAACTCTTGTCTTCAGGTAAAGATGAAAAAAATATCTCTTTTAATGAATTTTACTTTTTTAGCTACTCCGCCTTTTTGTCATCTTTCCGCTTAAGCAATTCTCCCCTACTCACCCCCGCAAGAGAGATACGCGTCATTTTCATGAGGTAATGGTATTCTTCGGACTTATCGGCAGGCTCATCTTCATTCCTTATGGAACGTTGCCACTCCTTAATAGGATCTGGCGGATAATCTAAACTTTCCAATGTGGCTGTTATCGATACAAATTCAATGTTGCATTCATATGAATCATTATTATCGATAAATCGTATTTGCTGAATTAACGGTTTCAACTCAATTCATTGACCCAACAAGTCATTTTTCCTTTTGGCATCGAATTTAATGCGTACGACAGTGTCCCAATTGTCGCTCGTGGTCAATACTATTAATGACCACGTCATGCTTGAATATAATTTCAACACACGGTGGAAATCATTGTTTTCTCGAAAAGATTTGAAATCATATGGAGCGAACATTACGACAAAACTAATGGTATCTTGAGAAGAATTGTTGACATATTTGGTAATGATTGGTTTCAAAATCTTTGAACCATTCAATAATTTCTTCTTACTTTTCTTCGTAATATTGCGTCCAAGTGTCTATGGACAACTCCGTAATTCCAACAACATTTTCTTCGAGAATGTTTGTTTATTATGTTTATTTATTAATGTTTCCTGAACAAATGTAGTGATCATAGGAAATATATTCAATGTTTTCCTTTGAAATTCTTATATCCAGGATGTATTCGTATGGGTTTATCTCCATTCATCAAATGCCTTAAGTTGGATATCACATCTTTAACATTGTTTAACAGATGTTGGTATTCGTATCAAAATCAATAACTTTGGCCGCATCAACCAAAATCAATGGTATTATTGGTATATACCATAATGGCTCTACTGTACCGATATCGTTTTGCACCAATGGATCATCGTGTTGATGAAAAATGTGCCGTGTCAATTGTGACAGCTGAGTGTAAATGTCACGAGCAGCGGCTACACCTTTACTTCCTTTAGCTCGTGATCCAGTCCGTCAATTAATGAGGGTAAGGCACGCTGAACGAAGTAATAGCAGGATTCGATTTCGAAAAACTCTTTGCACGTTATGCATCTAGTTTCCCCTTTGTACAAGTAAGGTTTCACTGACCTGTGCGTTTGAGGTCTTTAATTTTTTCCGCATGCCTTCTTCCACTTTATGCGTGTGTCCTCGTATGGGGGAAAGCTACTTTAAACATATCGACATCAGTGTACATATGTATGTACATATGTTGTGATATTTCACCACATATATGCCACGATCTGGTGTACACTTTTTCCAATCCACATATTGTGGAGATTATAAAAGATTTGTTTTTCTTTATTTTCCTGAACAGCGATTAATGGAGTAAACATTTTATGTACGAAGCCAATTTTTAGTAGGTTAGGCCAGAAGTATTGAAAGTAATTAAGTATAAGTGCTTTGATGCGAGTTCCATCATAGTCTTGGTCGGTCATAAGCACAATTGTGCTGAAAAGGAGTTGTTTTACTTCCTGATTCTCGTAAGTATTTTCATACTTAAGACCTATGACTGCACAATTTACTATATATTTAATTACTTTTTGAATATTCAATAGAGCCCTCACGCACATTCATCGGCTTACCAAGTCCGATTGCGTGATATTTTCGACGTCCAATTATGTCTATACAAGACATAATTGAACTATATGCCGAATTACCTTCCGCGAGAACAAGATGACATGAATCATCATCTCAGTGAGAAATTTCAATCTGTTAAAAAAAATTAGTAAAGCTGTAATTTTAATTTCAGTTTTATTTAATGAATGAAATGCAATTATTTTACCCATTTTCAATACCAACCTACACACCATAAGAAACAATACTTTTGAAAAATTTCTTTATGATATCCTCACTGCTTCGTGATTACAACAGACAGCACTTTTTACATTTGGGTTGCAAGACTTTTTCCTTCGCGTTTTGGTTCGTCGCACACCGAACACTTCGTCCTTTTGCAATCGTGCATTTCCATATGCTTACGCAAGGACCTAATGCAGTTTAATGCATTTTATTTATTTGTAGAATTACAATCAATTACACCGTAAGCTTTGGAAAGCTTATACAGTAGACGCTCGCAAATTAGAACCGCTTTGTTTTTGAGGCAATTCTAATTTCTGAATTATTCTAATTTCTGGACGTTTTTTTCCATATAAAAAATAAAAAATTCAGTAAATTTACTTCCAAAAAGTAAAATAAAACATTTTAAAATGTTTTTTAAATTAATTTTATTTGATAAAAACAAGAAAACAAAACGTAACAATTCAGTCCAATACATTAAATGTATTTTTTTAAATTAAAAATATGAATATAAAAAACACGCTCAGAAATTAGAATTAAACTCGAATTTCAGAGCGTTTAATGTATTGCAAACACTGATTCTAATTTCTGGAAGTTCGAATTACTGAAGGCTCTAATTTGTGAGCGTCTACTGTAATATGGTACAATATTCGATCATTTTAATTTTATATTATATATTATATACTTATTATACTTTTAATTTTAGGCAAGATAGTTGTTTTTAAGGTAAGAAAGTTGCAGAAAGAAAGAAAGAGATACTGATTTTGATTGCAGCAGATTCGATCTTACTCCTGCTGATAGTATTCGGCAAGCTTAATTTTAAACTGTTTTGTGCTACTGGCTTTCTGGATGGTGGCGGGAAGAGAGTTCCAAAGCTATACGGAATAGATGAAAAATTGACGTTCTGACAACAAGCTTTGGTGCTTAAAAGGCTTAATATTTATATTTCTTTGTGAGTGGGAAAGCTGTAGTCTGTTGTGGAGGTAACTTGGCTTCGATGTTAATATTATTTTATTTAGCGTGCGAAATTTGTTTGAAGACAAACATTAAAATAAAGTTTTCTGAGGCAGAAAGTTGAAATTAAACACGTTTTGATTCTTTATTCCAGATTTTTATACCCTACACACGAAGTGAATAGGGTATATTCACTTACTGCTTCCGTTTGTAACGCATTAAAGGAGGCGTGACAGGTATAGAAAAGTATATATATTCTTGATCAGCATGACCTCCTGAGTTGATTTAGCCATGTCCGTCTGTCTGTCTGTCTGTCTGTCTGTGGAAATCACGATTACAAGAGAACGAATAGAGATATTTTCATCAAATTTGTCACGAATATTGTTTACACTTAGAAACTCATTGGTATTGAAAATGGGCGAAATCGGACCATTACCACGCCTACTTTTTATAATGAATATAAATTAATCCATGCTTATAGCTCAATTTCGCAGCTTGTAGAACGAATTTGGGTTTGAAATTTTGTCCAGAAGTAGACTGTCTCTGACCAAAAAAAGACTACCACAAATGGGCGTGGTCCGCCCACTAATTAAATAAAATTCGATTACAGGAGAACGAATAGAGATATTTTCATCAAATTTGGCGCGAATATTGTTTAACCTTAGAAACTCATTGGTGTTGAAAATGGACAAAATCGGACCATTACCACGCCTACTTTTTATGGAGAATGTCAATTCACCCATGCTTATAGCTCAATTTCCCAGGTTGTAAAACGAATTTGCGGTTGAAATTTTATTCACAAATCAACTGTCTCTGACCAAAAAAAGACTACCACAAATGGGCGTGGTCCGCCCACTAATTAAATAAAATTCGATTACAGAAGAATGAATAGAGATATTTTCACCAAATTTGGCACGGATATTCTCTGTCATCACTGGCTATTTGAGTAGTAAACGTAAACACGTAAACATAAGTAAACGTGTGTAGGGTATACGAACTTCGGCCAGGCCGAAGTTAACACTCTTTCTGGTTTAATTTAAAGTTAATATACCCTTAACTCTAAGGTGTAGGGTATAAAAAAGTTATAATAAAAAAAATATTGCATATGGTGGGCGATCGGCTGGCTTCCTTTTGAATTATTTAATTAAATTTAAATGAATTAATTATTTTTAAATTATTTAATTCAAAAGGAAACAGTCCACCCTTTATACAGGGTGTAACGCATAAGGTATGTTACCTTTACCTCTGCTGTTCTGTCCTCGAGACGAAATTCCCCGACTAGCTCATTCTCGTTTCGGGCGTGTTCCTTGACCCGTTCGACCGAGGCGAGGAGATAACAATAAAAAATCTTAATCCTACTACTTCATATTACCCATGTTCTTTTGCTTTCCTCACCACCATCCTCTCTTTCTTCCCCAAACCCTCAAACTCAAATTTTAGGTTTCCATTTTGATTATTTGTATTTGCTTATATTTAACTGACATTTACAGCGAACATTTAACTTACTATACCAACGGTCTTTAAACTTAGAACATCTACAAATTACGGATTCCACGACACTCACAAATACCTAATAGAGCTCTTTCGGATATTTGGTTATAATGGAACGTTTCTATATACGCTCCTTCTTATTTTATTTCCGACCGCTTTAAATCAGACCCTTGGCACGTACAACAAACTTACTATTTTACAACAAATTACACAAACATACAGAATAAATTAACATTCCTACAAAAATAAATTAATGTTCCTACAACTCTTAATCTTAATAATTATAATCTTAATGATCTCAATAATAATAATCTTAATTAATAATTTTAATCTTAGTTCCTGATCATTTCAATGGTTGAAATGACGGGATATAACTCCTTTAAAATACGTGATTTAAACTCAGATACGGAGTTATCGCGGTGCCGTTTTCGATGACTTTTGGGTTTTTGATTCTCGTATAGCGCCTTATGCTCCCGGTGAGATCACTTGGGATTCGAGGATCTTATGCTCGGCCGCCGCGGGCAAACGGCTTTGTATCTTCTTTTTTTTTTTACAGTTGTTATTCGATGTTAGCGTAAATTCAAATTCGGTTTCGTCTACGTAAACTTATCGTCGTGCCGCCTGTGGTGTATTTATACCGGTTCCTTTAATTTCCTTTTTCGTCGATTTGGTGATAACTCCAAAATTTCCGATGCTCCTGACGAGCATTTTTTGAATCTTTAAAATCTTACTTAAATTTCTTTTCTATTATACCTTTTTTTTTTTTTTTTTTGAAATTTAACTTTTAAATGTTCAAACGATATTTGCGCAAGACCAGATATATCATCAGCGCGGCACGACAGATTGCTTCGAAAACCACTACACAACTGAATTTTCCTTTCTTCTAAGCTGTTTAGTGCCACCCACTATGTTCGGTTTGACCTTGATTTTATAACCGGTAACTATTTATTCCAGTTCCGGCGCCAAAATCTTACACCCTTTTGTTCCTTCCCCGAACTGACCCTACGTCTGAATGACCTTTATTTGACCTCCGGAGATTTGTCCTCTACTTGACCCGTTTTCTTCGTCTACCAGCTCTTTCTACCCAATACTCCAATACATTATCGCCTTCATCCTACCAGGCGATCATGTTTTGGAAGTCGGTTACCCCTTTCAATTTCCCGCCTTTTCTCTATTCTGTACCTTCTGTTCTTTTCGCTTTATGTGGTGAAAGTTATGAATGGGAAAGTCTACCTGGCAACTCTTTTAGATTTATCTTGCTTTTGACGTTTATTACTACACTAGCGGATCCAGCGGCTAATGCTCGGTGGTATTCACGATGATAGGTTTTAACTTGCACATCATCAACATTCAGATTTCGCATTTTCTATTAAAATTGTGGTAAGTAATTTTGATGTTTCTATTTATTTATATTCCTTTTATTCCAGGCTTCACCCCACATGCAACAAAACTCTGCGTTTGGACGTGAGACTTTGGCTTCGGAGGACAAAGGCAGTGTGCACGTGGTTTGGATTTAATATGGACAGATTTCTGCAGGCGCCCAGCGTAGGCATCCACCCACACCCTGAGATTCTACCGTACCAGCTAGCCAGGCAAATTTCCTCTACGTTCGGTGTTTGTGTTTCTTAGTTTCTTGCCATTCACGGGAAGCTCATTAACCTTATTCTTTTATTTTCATTTACTTTGTGTAAGCTTTCCTTACTTCCAGGTACTAGGTGATAGATGTTTAATATTTAGTCTATAAAAGCGGGACACTCACTTCATACACAACATATCAATTGGTCACAGCACACCGTACGGACACCAACTAGAGACTCTTAAGGCTAACTCCCAGAATACAGTATACAGCACATCATCAACATTCACTAAACGGCACAACATGGATGGTATTATAAATATTGCACTTAACTATTGTGGTTTTAAATTATTGCACGTACTTTTTTTTTTTTTTTTAAATGTTAATATTGCACTGTATATTGCTGGTCATTTATTGCTTAATGTCCTTTGCATGGAAAATTCCCATCGGTTTACCACCCAGTGTCTCTACTTCGTACATGTTGTTCCCAACTGATTTAACCACGCGCCCTTTCACCCATTTCTTACAAAACTTTGCATTAATGTTTCGCTTGAAATCACTTAATACGAAATTTCGCCTATAAATTTCTTGACCTGGCATGAACTGAACCTTTCTTTTGCGCTTATTATACCATCGGGCGCTTCTTACGTACGCCGTGTGCAGATTTTCTTTAATTTTATCTCGCACCACAGCCAATCTATCTTCTTTATTGAATATATAGAGCTCATGATCTCCTAGAGATTTTAACTTGCGTGCCAGTTTGTAGTCGGCACCACTAAGAAACATATTGTGCCCGAAAAGCGCAAAAAAGGCGTTACACCGATTGCAGTATGTATCGAAGATCGTAAAGCGCATTCGATCTCTGGTAAATATAGATCCCAATCTCGATGATCTTCTTGCAAATATGCCCTAATTGCCGTCAACACCGACTGATTAACTCGCTCTGAGGCGTTGGATTGCGGAGCATACACTGCAGTTTTTAAATGGGTTATTTTGAACGCTTCAATCATATCATTAAACTCTTTTGACGTAAACTGTTTTCCATTGTCGGAATGTATTACCTCCGGCACACCAAATTTGTAAAATACTTCTTGTATGAGGAATTCTACTACTTTTGATGCCTTCGCTTCTCGCATGGCTTTGAGCATCATAAATTTTGAAAAGTGATCCAAGACAACAAACACGTACGCGTTTCCCTTTTTTGACCGAGGGTATTTACCAAGAAAATCTATATATATTTTTTGGAATGGTCTCTCGGTCGAAACTTCAGTGCCAATGCTTGGCATTAATTGTTGGTTTGTTGACTTGGACTCCTTACAAGTCTGGCATTTAGCCACATACTGTCTTACTTGAGCGGTCATTCGGGGCCAATAATAAAACTGCCGCAACCTGTGCAAGGTTTTAGCCACACCACCGTGACTGGATGTTTGTGGTACATGTGCCTTTTCAATTAATGTCGTTGTCAAAGCTTCGGGTACCCACAATTTCCAACTGAGTTCTTCACAACTTTCGTTTCCGCGATCAAATACTGATCGCTTGAATATGAAACCTTCGTGCACTTGCACATCTGGTAGCTTCTCCTGGTTCCTCTTTATATTTTCAATCATTTCCAGATATTCTGGCGACTCAAACTCGGTCGTTTCAAAATCAAACAACAACTCATCACCTAACTGAATTTGTTCTACCGAACGTGATAGCGTATCCGCGACAATGTTTTCGGACCCTTTTCGATGTTCAATTTGGAAATCGAATGCTTGGAGCTGTAACGACCAACGCGCCAACCTACCGGTGAGATCTTTTAACGACATTAACCACTTCAAACTGGCATGATCTGTCACTACTGTGAATGCCATGAGTTCGACATACGGCCTGAATCTTTTTACTGCGAGTACTGCTGCCAAACATTCCTTTTCGGTAACGCTGTAGTTTTTCTGGCATTTATTTAGTTTTTGCGAAAAAAACGCCACAGGGTATTCGTTCTTTTGATCATCCACTTGAAATAAAACCGCCCCTATACCTATGTCAGACGCGTCGCACTGTATATAGAATCGTTTGCTGAAGTCTGGGTGACGCAAAACGGGGGCTGTTACCAGTGCTCGTTTTAGTTGGTTAAAGGCAGTTATTGCTTCAGGTGTCATTTTAAATTTATTACTTTTCTTCAAGGTATCACTTAGGGGGGCTGCTATCGACGCAAAGTTATTAATGAATCTACGATACCAACCAGCTGTTCCGAGGACACTTCGTACCTCTCTCATCGAACGAGGAACAGGGATTTGTTGGATCGCGGATACTTTTTCCGGATCTGTTTTCAGCATACCTCCACCTACTATGAACCCAAGATATTTTACTTCTTTATAACAGAACTTTGACTTGCCTAATCCTATCGTTAACTTCGCCTCTTTTAGACACCTAGCAACTTCCTCAAGAATTTGGAGATGAGTCTCGAAATCTGGAGCTATTATCAGTAAATCGTCGAGATACACGAAGACATTTGTTTTCAAGTGCGTAGGAATCACTTTGTCCATTAACCTACACAATCTTTGTGCGGCATTACACAGGCCAAAGGGCATGACTTTAAATTGGTATAATGGTCTTCCGGGCACTGTGAACGCTGTACATGCTTTTGAACTTTCGTCTAGCTCTATTTGCCAGAAAGCCGACTTCAGATCCACACTACTAATGTAGTGTGTATAATCTATGCGACTGAGAATGCTATCCATGTTTTGTAACGGGTACGCGTCTTTTACAGTCACTTCGTTTAATTTTCTAGCATCCAAACAAAACCGATTCTTTCCCGGCTTTCGGACTACAGTGAACCTATTGTTCCATGGACTTTGACTAACCTCGATTACATCTAATTCTAACATCTTATCAATTTCCGCATATACGATCTCTTGCACGGCTGGTGATATTGGAAAGTATCTTTCTTTCACTGGTTCCACTCCGTCTTTCAATTCGATGCTATGTTTTTCTAATTTCGTTCTACCTAAACCATGCTGTTCGAATGTAAGGAATTTTTTTAATACTGATTCTAATTGTTGTTGTTGTTCATCATTTAAATCATGTGCGGTTGCATCTCGTTGCTTTTCAATTGTAACACAACTTTCAACTTCATTTACCGATCCTACTACCTTTTCGGCTAACTTGAATACTCTCCAGAAATCTATGCCCAAGTACACATTCTGCTCTAAATACGGACACAAATAAAACGTCATGTCCTTTTCTAGATTTTTATATCCTACCGACATTTCCACTTTACCTAGCACACTAAACGGTTGTCCGGACGCGGTTCTAACTAACGACCAAAAGGGTTTAATTTCTAATCTTAGTTCTTGCACGAGTTCTCGGCATCCTTTCCCTAATACGCTTACCGATGCTCCCGTGTCTAATAGGCCCTTCACTACTTTATCATTTAGCCTCACTTCTGCAAATGCTCTTGGGTCTTTTTCGACATTGGCTTGAATGGAATCGATAACTGCTTTCCTCACTACCTTTCTGGCTGCATATCTTTCGCGAGCTTTCTTCACTTTACGTGACATATTATTCTTTCCAAAAATTCTATTTCGTACTTTGTAATAATTTTCTATTCTTTCTTCAATCGGCTTATATCTATTCTCATTAATTTTCTTATTGCTAATTCTTATTCTTTCTAATATATTCTTCCTATCCAAATTTTCAGCACTACACTCTACTTCTACTTCCGTTGGTGATTTCACTCCATCTACTATTTCGCGGGATTCGGCTGGAACCGTGGTTGTCCCGCTTTTACCAGGTTCCTTCTCTGGTTTCCCGACGAACAGTTGCTACATTTTGGGGTGATAACGTTCGGTAATCCGCATTTGTAACAGAAAATTTTTCTTTCCATAGACTCACATTCTTTAAAGAAGTGACCCTGTGCGCGACCATTCCAGCACACCCGAGGTTCATGCTGTTCTTGCCGTTTGTGTGGATCATCTTTCAGCTGAGGCAAAGCGAATTCCTCTACTTCGTGGTTATAATATTCACCTTGGCTGACTTCAGGCATAACCATTTCGTTTATTTGCTTCTGGAAACGATTACCCCCTGGCTGATAGTAACGATAGTCACGCTTCATGAAAACTTTCTCTACGTCGTGACATTCTGCTCGCAGTTCTTCGACTGAAAATATTGTCATTTGGTAGACGTGGCATCTTATATTTTCTTTGAGGTTTGCTTTTATTATTTTTATTATCTCTTTTTCCGGTAATTGAATGCTTAGTTGGGATTTCAATTTCCAGATGGCATGAAAGAAGGCATCTATGGATTCATTGGGTTGTTGTTTTCGCTCCATCAATTCTCTCATCTTTTCGTGTTCCGTCCTGTTTGATCGGTATTGCCGCTGTAAAGCCACTTTCAACGTCATCCAACTTGGAACCTCATTTGTTCGTTTGTATAGCCAATACCACTCGCGACACTCGCCTGTCAGCATCAAATGGAAATCCCTTAAAATCAATGGCCATGGGCAGTTGTATTCCGCTTGCATATATTCTATTTGGTAAATAAAATCGTCGACCGTCGTATGCTTCTGATTGCCATCAAAGCTTAACCCCCACTTGTCGATTCTAATGGGAGGACAGCCGCGTATGTAGTTGTTTTGATCGCTGTGATTTGGGAAATCAGATCTCATCGGTGGTCGATATGTATTGTTTTGCGCGAAAGGTTGCTGAGGTCTCGACATAAAGCGATTTCCTCTATTGATCTCAGTGGTATTTTGCTGATTTGGTTCTGAACTAAATCGGTTCTGCTCGTGCTTCCCGTTCTCATTGCCATTCAAGGACAACCTCCGCATAGCGTTGGAGTGATTGTCCGGATGGTTACTTGGCCACCCGTTTTGACGATTGCCGCCCCAACCTTGCCACTCTCGCTGACTACCTGTCTGCTCTGGCTGCATCATGGTGCGTATTTCGTCTCTTAACCCTTCCATACCTACACGAATGCCCTCGCGGATTCTTCTCTCTATGGAATCATCCATTGCCACGCGCAAGTTGCTGCATGCGGAATTCACTATACTCTCTATAGACTCATCAGGGGAATTTTCGCCCAACGCCTGATTAGCCGCTGGTACCGCTACAGTTACTTTCTTGGCCCTACCTTTTGGCACCGCCCCTTTTTTTCCTCTATTCGAATCTACGTATTGTTTCTGTTTCGTTTGGTTGCTCGAAGTATTCGGAGGTTCATTTGGCCTCCACTCGGTCACGTTTATTGTGTTCGACAAATCTCTATAGAATTGCTGGTCTTGGCCGACCGCATTAGCGCTAGCCTGCTCTTTTGCCATGTTTGTTAAACTTTGGTGGGTATTTGATTTTATAAGTTTTGCCTGTGGCGAAGAGCGGTTCAGGTCGAAACTACTATTTCTATTCCTTTTTCGTAAATTGTGTTCATTCGGCATTGAATTAAATTTCCTTCCGTTCAGAAACCTATGCTAAATAGACTTGTGAGCCACCAGACCGGATTTCGAAAACAAATTTAAATCTAACTACTGATTTACACGATGAAGCAGACTATGTACTTTCACACGACCCCAGATCTATGGAATTCTGTTTAATACTATGCACGAATCTTTTTCCGAATTGGTTATTACGCTTTAAAGTTTAATATAGCATCAGTAGATAAAAAAAATATAATTTTGATCACAAATAAACATGAACTAGTATACTAAAAATTTTAAAAAAAATGTAAATGTAATAAATAAATACACTACAAATAATCAAATGTGGCACCTACAAAAATTAAAAAAAATTAAACTTATATCCAAAAAAATGTAAACGTAAATAAATGTAAAAATAAATGTAAAATACTAAACAAAAATAAATGTTCATAAATAAATAAATGTAAAAAAGAAACGAATGATTAATACTAACTATAATTTTAAGAAATATAAATTTGATTTGCCTTGCACGTATGGAGGCAAATGTAAAATCTTTTAATATATTGTTATTAGCTATGATGAATCTAATGAATGTAATCTAATTTATTTTTCTTTTTCAGAATTTTTTTGGTGGTGTTTGGGGTTTGGCGAGCGGAGGATGGTGGTTACACGAGAAATCTTTCGAGTTTCAAGCTTCCATGGGTAATCTTCACACTTCAGTTTCTAAATATTTGGTCTAATCAATTTCTTCTATTTACAGGTTTTGCTCTTGTTTGTTTGTGATGTTTTCTGTTTACGCGGTGCAACCAGTCAATGATTAATTCACCCTTCTGGGTCACCCGGAAAATTTTTCGCAATCTGATGCTTCTAGATTGGATTAATCATATCTATCTAGGTCATCAGCTCGAATATTTACTGCGAAACAGCTTTCACAAACATCAATTGCATAAAAAAAAATATTTTTTTAGTTTCTGTTGCGTTTGTTCGTCCGCAATGTTTCCTTCTTCTGGTACAATTCAGATTTGTCTTGCATTGCCATTCTAAGCTACCAATTTTGAGAAACCTTGCGGAGGAACAAATTACAAGACTAATTTGGGTTATCTATTATTAATTTGCATTTAAATTCATGCCTGCCGTTGTTCATTCGCGACATCTCCCTTACCTGTGCTATTGGATCTAACACAACACGCGATTACTCCAAGTCAACAGGATCGGGACACACCGCGAAGGAAGAACAGCGACGTCCTTTTCTTTATTGTGATGTCATAGTTGTTCGTACATCATATTATAGTTATTACCACGTTTGTATCATGGCTTCTGCTTGCGGTTGTTTGACGGCAACGTTTCCTTTGCATGTGCAATTGGACTTGGCTTCTGTTCGCCTGTGCAAGCCATCATGCTTGGGAAACTCTGCCAAAAAAAAACCGCGAAGCTGCTTTTCGTTTGGGCGCCATTATTGTTACCTTTGCCTCTGCTGTTCTGTCCTCGAGCCGAAATTCCCCGACTAGCTCATTCTCGTTTCGGGCGTGTTCCTTGACCCGTTCGACCGAGGCGAGGAGATAACAATAAAAAATCTTAATCCTACTACTTCATATTACCCATGTTCTTTTGCTTTCCTCACCACCATCCTCTCTTTCTTCCCCAAACCCTCAAACTCAAATTTTAGGTTTCCATTTTGATTATTTGTATTTGCTTATATTTAACTGACATTTACAGCGAACATTTAACTTACTATACCAACGGTCTTTAAACTTAGAACATCTACAAATTACGGATTCCACGACACTCACAAATACCTAATAGAGCTCTTTCGGATATTTGGTTATAATGGAACGTTTCTATATACGCTCCTTCTTATTTTATTTCCGACCGCTTTAAATCAGACCCTTGGCACGTACAACAAACTTACTATTTTACAACAAATTACACAAACATACAGAATAAATTAACATTCCTACAAAAATAAATTAATGTTCCTACAACTCTTAATCTTAATAATTATAATCTTAATGATCTCAATAATAATAATCTTAATTAATAATTTTAATCTTAGTTCCTGATCATTTCAATGGTTGAAATGACGGGATATAACTCCTTTAAAATACGTGATTTAAACTCAGATACGGAGTTATCGCGGTGCCGTTTTCGATGACTTTTGGGTTTTTGATTCTCGTATAGCGCCTTATGCTCCCGGTGAGATCACTTGGGATTCGAGGATCTTATGCTCGGCCGCCGCGGGCAAACGGCTTTGTATCTTCTTTTTTTTTTTACAGTTGTTATTCGATGTTAGCGTAAATTCAAATTCGGTTTCGTCTACGTAAACTTATCGTCGTGCCGCCTGTGGTGTATTTATACCGGTTCCTTTAATTTCCTTTTTCGTCGATTTGGTGATAACTCCAAAATTTCCGATGCTCCTGACGAGCATTTTTTGAATCTTTAAAATCTTACTTAAATTTCTTTTCTATTATACCTTTTTTTTTTTTTTTTTTGAAATTTAACTTTTAAATGTTCAAACGATATTTGCGCAAGACCAGATATATCATCAGCGCGGCACGACAGATTGCTTCGAAAACCACTACACAACTGAATTTTCCTTTCTTCTAAGCTGTTTAGTGCCACCCACTATGTTCGGTTTGACCTTGATTTTATAACCGGTAACTATTTATTCCAGTTCCGGCGCCAAAATCTTACACCCTTTTGTTCCTTCCCCGAACTGACCCTACGTCTGAATGACCTTTATTTGACCTCCGGAGATTTGTCCTCTACTTGACCCGTTTTCTTCGTCTACCAGCTCTTTCTACCCAATACTCCAATACATTATCGCCTTCATCCTACCAGGCGATCATGTTTTGGAAGTCGGTTACCCCTTTCAATTTCCCGCCTTTTCTCTATTCTGTACCTTCTGTTCTTTTCGCTTTATGTGGTGAAAGTTATGAATGGGAAAGTCTACCTGGCAACTCTTTTAGATTTATCTTGCTTTTGACGTTTATTACTACACTAGCGGATCCAGCGGCTAATGCTCGGTGGTATTCACGATGATAGGTTTTAACTTGCACATCATCAACATTCAGATTTCGCATTTTCTATTAAAATTGTGGTAAGTAATTTTGATGTTTCTATGTATTTATATTCCTTTTATTCCAGGCTTCACCCCACATGCAACAGGTACGCCAAAAAGCTAGGACGGGTAGGTTGGGTCGAGACATGAAAAAAATCGAATGGGAGGGGGGGGGGGGGGGGGTGCATTTTCCCCCGTTTAGGCGGGAGGGGATATTTTCTAAAAACCCGACTTAATATCGAAAAAAAAAATATTAAAAAATAACGGTTAGATCTACATAACTTTTGCTCACTGATTTTCAAAGCCAAATATCCGTATGTATGTATATCAAAAGACAATGAATGCTTTTACAATTTTCATAGAAACTAAAAATGTCTGTAATGTATTACATAAACGAAATCATTGTCCCCGTACTATTCTTTAAAAAATCTGGAATAAAGAATCAAAATGTGTTTAATTTCAACTTTCTGCCTCAGAAAACTTTATTTTAATGTTTGTCTTCAAACAAATTTTGGTTCTCAAAATTCTATGCGTTACACATTTCGTGACAAAGTTAATATACCCTTAACTCTAAGGTGTAGGGTATAAAAAAGTTATAATAAAAAAAATATTGCATATGGTGGGCGATCGGCTGGCTTCCTTTTGAATTATTTAATTAAATTTAAATGAATTAATTATTTTAAAATTATTTAATTCAAAAGGAAACAGTCCACCCTTTTTATATGTATATTTTTTCAAACGTAAAACGTTTCTCGGATAAATTTAAGTTGTTTCGTAATATGTATTATTTTCAATTAGATAAATAAAGGTTAATATAAATTATTAAAAACAAATTACAACCATTTCAAAAAACTATATTACAAGATAAAATAAATTGAAATTAAATTTTGAAAAATATTTCTGCTATTTTCTATTTTCTGATTTTATATTAAAGTTTTTATAACAATTCAAATTTAAAATTTTAAAATTTTGGCTATGAAATCATTTCGCGAGAAGTATTGCGTATGGGTATATATAAATGTTCTGATCTATTTATATGTGTATGTAATTGGTATTATTCCTATTCCTTGTGTTATTTTTCAATTTGTTAAGTAAATTCCTTGTTTAAGTTTCTGCTTTCCCGTAAGCACCCACCGGCGGTCGATAAAACGTCGGGAGAGACAGCACCTGCGGCAAATTGAAAGCATATTTTCGCTTTTCGATGTTCTTGAAAACGTTATCCATTCGGGTCCCTTCGCTACATGGTTAAAGGAAAGCGGAAAACAAAAGATTTACAAACGTAGTTCAATCATTAAGGAGAATAAGTGTTTTTTATAAGCGCTTTTTGTATTGTTCTACACACCTTCTCATCGCGCCTAGAACTGTGACTAGTGACTGTGACGGTAACTGAAACTCCTGCAGCAAAACACGACTCTGCTCCAGCGTTACTGCCATCCCAGTGCGATCTTTAGCACTTTTGCATGAAGTGAAACGCAACCCGGACATGAAGCGACAAACGTCTTCAGCCAGTTGCAATATCTTCACATTCTTTGACATGTTAGCTCGCAGTTGGTCCTCTATGGTGGCCAGTATTTTGCCCACCAACTCGGGAACGGGAGGATGTGGCTCCTGTTTGCTGGGTGTATGAGGTTTCTGCAGCGGCAGTTGGCGAAAACGGCTAAAGTACTGCTTCAGACGGACGAAGTTGTCCCAGTTGGAGCGATGCTGCTCGCGCGTGAAACCAAGCGTTTCGGCGAGTGTCGCTTTCTCGTTGATGCCGATGTTGAAGAAGACGGGTGTGATTTTGAAGGTGAGCATAGCTTTGGTGGGCAGCAGAACGAAGACGTGTTCGGGCACAGGCACCAAAACGGTGAGCGACAGACGAGTGCCGGTTACGCGAGGCGTTGGCACCTCAGAAGAGTCTCTAAAGGCAATGATGAATAATTAAAATAAAGATGGTTATATTCTGGAAAAGCATAAAACAAACCTCTGTAGTTTACACCTAACTAGCGTAAAATTTATGGCCTGCAAATCTTCGATGCCAATGCACATATCGCCCCACATATCTGTCTCGCTACCATACAGCGAAAGTAGGCCCTCGAAGTATGCTAATGGTCCCAGATCGCTGAGGATTCGGATGTAGTTTTCGTTGATTTCGCCACCCCAGAGTTTGGCCATCAAACCGCTGACTAAAGCAGTGAACTGAAAATGAAGGAAAAATGAAGAAGCTGGAGAGTAGTAGAGTGCGTTAACTGAGTACCGCCTGAGAGAAGCACACATCTCGGCGATACATTATCTCCAAATTAATACTGTTGCGCTTCATATCCTGCTGCAAACGTTGCACGGAATGCATAAGACGCGCTGTCTTCAGGAGGCCGTCCATGGCGTAGCGCAGCTTGCGCATGGAAGGTCGCAGCTCGGAAGCCCAGTCAGTGGTTAGTGAGAGATCCAGACCTAAGTATAAATATTTTATTAAAAGCATTTTTAAGACAATAAAGACTTTAAAAATTGAATGAAATACCATCTGTGAATTTGTTGCCCTTTTTTGGAAACTCGTGCTGGTGTTCCTGCTGCTCGTTGTCTTTACTGGCCACCTGCTCTTGATCTTGATGCTGATTTGCAGTCTGTTGTGTTAAATCCAGGTGAAACTCACGCGCCGAATCATTCATGGTTTTTTCATGCTGTTGCTTCGCATTTTCTTCATTTTCTGAGCTCCCTGCCAGATCATCTGTGGCACACACCACCGACTGACTAACCACCACATCGGGTGCTGGGGCATTCTTGAAACACGCTCGCTTGAGGGCAGTCTTCGGATGACGCAGTCGTATGGCCGGACTGCCACATCGTCCGCAGAGGAATTTTATTTTGCTTACCAAACACATAACGCTCGCCTCAATGTTTAGTTGTGTCAAGTCTAACGGTTCCGGTTCCTCTGTGGGACGATAATAATTGGCCGACGGCGAGCTGCTCATCGTCTGGGTGTCCAGGAAGCCCACGTTATGGCGTAAAGCGATGGAACAGTTGGTGGGCATGAAACCATCATCTTCAGCGTACTCAGCGCTAGTGTAGATGCTAGCGAGATGCTCCAATCCATCCAAGTTAATGTGCGATTGTGACGGAATCGAAGTCGAGGGCCCAGGAGCGTTTACTTCGTCCAGATCAATCAGTTCGATTGAAGCGTCATCAGTTGGAGATGGAGCTGAGCAGCATCTCTGGTCAAAATGTGTGTCGGAGAGGTCGATTTCCTGATTGAGGGTTACAGGTAATGATTGAAATTGTTGGTTGCTTGCTGCAGTAGCTTCAGCATCTTCCGATGAGGCGTCTATAGATTGCGCTTGAAGCTGTTCATTGTAGCGTTGTACACTTGTTTGCAGTGAATGTATAGCGTTGAGGTCGGATGCTGAAGTCGATGGCCGCAGCCGCAAGCTGTGAGAACGTCCGAGTTGCCGAATTCCCTCACCTGAATGGTGTTTCGTGTGTGGCCAGAGATCGGGAGGAGCTACTACAGGGGTAGCAAAGTTTTCTAATTCGGGTGACTTCAAATCCAAAGCGCTGAGTTGTTGTGTGATTTTGCGAAACGGTGACATGGGCTGTAAAATGTCCAAAAGATAAGAAGATGAAGAACTGTTGAGCAATGTACTGGTCCACTGTGTAATGTGGGACCAGGTCTCACCATGATAATATTGTCGGGTTCATCGAGGATACGATTCTGCTCTATAAAAGCAAACGCCTCCTCCACCAAACACGGTTCCCAAATGTTGAGCAGTTTTTTCGTCTTTGACACCATCTCGTTGCAGAGTGGCATCATGCCTTTGGGATTTTTGCTTTTAGCCAAATAAAGAAGCTGTGACATAATGTCCACGATTTCCTTGCGAAGCTGTTTGACCGCTTGGACAGCACTGTTGGCGGCCAGCACCTTGTAAGCGCTGCCACTCTCGAATTTCGAAGGAGATTCCTTGGGAAATTGAAGTAATCTATAAACAACCAAATGTAAAAATATTAACTAAAAAAAGAAAGAAAAGCAGCCATCATCAAAGTACTTTATTAATCCTCCGGTGCGTGTTTTCCCCGCATGCCGTGTAAAGGCACCAACTGTCACGATATCGAGGAGACCTCTTTTGTTAAGTGTATCGTTCTGTGTCCACATGCGTTGCAGGTGCAGATTGACTGGTATGAATTCCAGTGACTCATCCGTTTTGACAGAAGAACGCTTGAAATAAGGACCTAGAAAGATTTTCCAACAATTAAAAGCCGCTCGTACTTTGTTTGTCTAAAAATAATTTATGTACAAACCAGCTTCTTTAGTGATCTGCTGTAGATTTTGCTTGGCCTGTGCGTAGTCCTTCAGCAACTTTAAATGCTTGTCTAGCAATTCCATTTGCTTGCGACGCCACTCACCGCCCAGCTCACCCATGCCAGAGATTTCCTGCAGCAGCTCTTTTTCACGGAGAATCCAAATGGAACTGAAGTGAAGATGGAAATAGGACAAGATGAAGATGAGATGGGAGAGAAAAAGGAATTTTTATTGAACTTACAGCAGCTGTTGAGGCAACGTAAAGCACAGTTTGCTCTCCAACATGCATTCATGTACGCTGATGTCGCCACCCATGCTTGAGTGCAAGCGATATGTATGAATCTGTAGAAAATGCAATGGTTTTGCAACGGAAATCTCAACATAATTCAGTGTGTGTGTGGTTGTTACATACCCTAGGATTGGCAAAAACACTCTGCAGCTTAGCTTGAAATGGCACAAAAAGTTTGACTCCCAATTTTGGAGGCAGCGATTGCGATCGACGGTGTTCTGAGTAAGAAAAAAAACCGTTACTAAAGTAATAAATTTTAGAAAACGAAACTGCCTTTGTTTTTGTTGGATTAATTTATTCCCACTGACCTTTTGTGGGCTGTTCAAAAACTTGTGTGGTCGATCGTGGCGGAGGCGGCATTAATCGTTCAGCGTCTG
This sequence comes from Myopa testacea, assembly GCA_949629155.1. Taxonomy (NCBI): domain Eukaryota; kingdom Metazoa; phylum Arthropoda; class Insecta; order Diptera; family Conopidae; genus Myopa; species Myopa testacea. The sequence continues at coordinate 4,297,667 of OX451345.1, read as the reverse complement.
GTGCCCATGAAGAAATGGTTATGAAGCCACAATCGCCATTTAAAGAGCGCATCGGAATGCGAAATCGTGTTGCGTCCTTTGAGAAAAAAATTCAGGAAAACAGAAAAGTAGAACTCAAAAATTGTACAATGAAACGAGCATTTACTCTCTCTGTTTCCATCTCTCACCTGGATGACTCCCAAAGCAACCTCCGCGGTGCCTCCTAAGGGCACTGATGTTGAAGAAACCTTTTCACGGACATCGTAGACAGTGAAACGAAGCACGCTATCAGCACTAAAACCGTCACTTCGACGAAAACAAATTGTGCATAGAAATTGTGGATTTACTGTACGTAAAACAATCTCGGTGCGAGCGAAATCACGCCACAATAAATCGTCGGCGGGTGACAAGACAGCAACAACAATGCGAGGATTTGGTGGACGTCCCTGTTCATCCAGTGGAAGTTTAGTACAAGAAATCGCTGATTCACAAATCGGAATCTCCGTCAGATCTGTCAGGGTGACGGTTCGTCGACAGAGTGAAGCGAAACGGGGTGAAGGAAATGGAATTGGAGCGATAAATGATTTGGATGTTAAACATGGAGTACATCATTTTGAATATTTAAATTTATTATACAAAGATTAGTGTCAACTATTGTAAATTTAAAATTTAAATTTATATTAAAATATTATTATATTATTTATTTACAAAAAAATGATTTGTAAAAATTTAAAAATTTCCTTAAATTACTAAAATTCCAATAATTAAAAGTTTAAATAATACAAATGAATTTTAATTGATATTTAACTGTAATGAAACTGAATTGGAAATGAACTGAATTTAAACTAAATTGAAATGGGATTTAAATTGAATTGAAAAGAAATTGAAATTGGATTGAATTGAAAATGAAATATGAAATTGAATTGCATTGATATTGAATTGAATAAAAATTTAATTGGACTTTAAATTGAGGCTCGTTTGGATATTAAGCGTGGTTAAAAAAATTGTTAAAACTGATAGATTTTATTACCTGGAAACCATTAAAAATTGCCAATAAAAATCGTGGTTTAGTTTTCAAAGCAACGTTTCAATTTATTACTTTACAAATATTAAATATCTCTTAAATAATATAAAATATACAGAAAATGTCATGCGATTTATTTAAAAGAAAGCGTTGATCATCAACAATTTAATCAATAAATATAAAAACTTTTGAAACATTAAAAAAATTGGGAAAAACAATGACCTTATCTTATGAGTGAAAAATTATTGAAATTTTTTTATTGAATGATTAAAAAATTGTAAAAAAAAATTCTAAGCATTTATATTATTATTTAAAGTTTTTAATGTTTTAATAGTTTTTCGCTTGATGTTTATTGCTCGACGATCGTTATTGAATGAAAAAGAAAAAAACAAAACACCAAACCAATAAAGAAAAACCAAACCGAACAATCGACGGAAAAAACAGTGAATAAGAAAAACGAAACACAAAAAACATCAACAAAATTAACTCTAGAACTGTATAAGATCACCTTCTTCCAACTTGTTGACCGTTTTGACCTCATGCTGCATGGTGCTTGATGCAGATGCGGTTGGTAATGCAGCTTCTGCAGCTGCTAAATTTGTTAAAGAGGCATTATTGGCCGTGGCACCAAGCGCGGTCCCGGCTTGAATACGGTTTCCCATCTTAGCGGCGATTTGTTCGTTTAGATACGTAATCTGGCGACAAAGATATGAGTAGGAAGCAAGCTGAATGCTCTTGATCCAGTCGAGACGTTCCTTGGCCGTGCGAGCGGATAAACGTTGTGGAAAACTGCCTTCAAATTCTATGAGAAACCCACAAGAAGTTACACTTTTTTAAACTTACACTGGTTTTTACGGACTTACCTAAGATAAAAGCGAAACCATCGAATTCACGTTCGTCGTTCTTAATTAAAGGACGACAATTTTCAAGTACAATTAATCCGATTGGTGCTGATCGCGGGTCTTGATCCTTGAGGTAGAACAAAAGATTTCCACGTAGTTTGCACCAGCGTGGATGATTAACTATTGATGAAATGAAATGGGAAAAAACAAGCAAAGAAAAGGAATATGTAATAAAATAAATCAGATGTGGTTAATAAGCATATATTTCATTAGGTTAAAAAAATATATAAAGGGTGGGCCTTCAGCTGATTTCTTGTTGAATTAAATAATTAATGTAAAAACAATGAAATAATTAATTTAAGTAAATAGATAAATGAAAAGGAAACCAGCCGACGGCTATCCCTATATAAACATTTAGTATGACGTTAGTGTGATTTAAAGTGAGATTTAAAGTGATATTTTCTAAGTGTGTTTAAAAATGTTTTTGTTTTAAATGTTTTTAGTACAATACAATTTTTTGAGTTAGAAAGTGTTTTAATTTTATATCTGAATTTATCTCAGCAGCGTGAAGTGTACATTGCTTTTAATAATGTTTCTAATTTTTACTTTTTTGTTCTACGTAACAAGCTTTATTTGCAAAAAGAAAAACTTTACCTAACTTGATGTGGTAACTTTATTTAACTTGTTTTGGTTCCATGCTTTAGCGTTTTAATTAATTTGGTTTTATTTATAATTTTAATATTTTAATTATTATTGCGTACATTTTAGAGTTGAATTGCAATTTTAGAGTTTTGTTTGTTTTATTTATTACCTGTTAAATATGAAATACAATTTTAATTAATAAATATGATGATATTATAGCTTGTTGGTTGTTTCAGGTTAAAATAAAGTTTACGTTAGTAAGATTATAATTCTATATCTATGGTTATTTTTATTATTATTATTTTGGTTATTATGTCAGGGACTTTTAGAAGACCTTGAATTGTGTCTCAAGCATGTTTTGAATGCCTATGAATAAAAATAAAGGAACACTTAGAAAGGTTGAAAATGAAGGATCTATGAAAGATATTAGAACGAAGAGGATCACTTAAAAAGGTTACTCCAAATGTCACTCTAAAAAGAAATATGTGTTAAAACGACATTTTCATAACTCAAAATATACGAAATATTACAGATTTCACTGAAATCAAAGTCCATCGATAGAAAGTCCAACTATTAACAAAACTAAAACAGACACTTGATAGTTTTGCAACGACCTCCTTTAATGTTCTTTATATTAGGCCATTGAAATCTAACCACAAATTTACAAAAACTTGGTTTACAAAAAAAAAAAAAAACAGAATCGTATTTTAATAGCTCTTTATAAAAACTTCTCTATTTCTCCCTCTTTTTCTTTCTTTTTTTTCTCTCTCTCTCTTTCCTTATCACTTTGCATGGTTAAAGATACATATGTGTGTAAATAAATAATACCGTCTGCTCGTCGAAAGAAGCCCTCCTGTCGCTCGGTGATTATTAAGAGTCCTTCTCTTTCGAATTTTGTTGTTGGATTTGTGGCCAATGTTACCAATTCTGCTTTATTGAAGCGCATATTTTACTGTTCTCCAAACAATCAAAATCAATAGGAACTGGAAAAGAGGCGGAAGAAGTTTGAAAAGATGTTAAAAAATACCGAGAACTAAAAAGAAAGTTCAAATTACTAACTACTAATAAAGTAAAACAAAATCATGACTGCAAGAAAACCTTACTGGATCAACATTTATTTTAATAATTATTTAATTTTAATTATTATCATTAACAGCAAATTAAAAGAGGCTGGTCGGTCAAATACCGAGGTTAAGTTAAACAACCTTTCGAGGTACGCGATAAAGGTAATCCATATACGAAAAAGAAGGAGGCGAGCCACACCAGAATTCCAACTGATAATCCTAGAAGTTGTTTTTTAATGGTATTCGTTTTGTATCAGTTTCTTTGAACTCTTATCGCTAGAAAATGTTTTTTGTTTTGAACAATGAACAATATTTTAATAATTAAAACAAAATGATAAAACAAACTTAAAGAATAATAAACTCTAGAAATCAACAACAAAATGATGAAGTCAAATTATTTGGCATAATAATCTTTCAATGAATAAGTGCTTTAACAGAAATGTCTGTGTGTGTTAATACAAAAACTTATTTATAAGAATAATTAAAATAGGAATAACAAAAGGGAGCATAACAAAGCAAAAAGGCAATTATAATAATAAACACATAAATAAGACAAAGAAAACCCGATTGTATTATTGGAATATTAAGAAATTTTAAATTGAATGCTCAAAGTTTTCTCAGTTAACGAGGAAGGTTTAAATTAGAGTAAAAAGGAACAAGTAAATAAAAAACAATCAAATATGGATGTGCATAAATCTCAAGACACCACCACATGACAAAGACCTGTGACTAAAGAAGCGAGGAAACAAAGCAGGAAGCAAGCACACTCTGCGGTCATGAAAAGGGGACGTTTTCTCAAACGAAACATTACTTGAAGGAGCGCCAAGTGGGCACCACGACGGTGGTTGGAATATTGGTTTGTGAGTTGCAGTGTTAGGTGTGGGTGGAGAAAGAAGAAGAGGACAACTCTTGTAGTTGCGTCGAAGGACGTTGTAGATGGTTATTAATGGAAGGTGTTAAAACTAATTTTTCGTAGTGTTTCTTTTTATGGAATTCGAAGAGAATTAAAACATTTATTTAATAATTATAGTGCCTTTTTTAATTTACTATAAATTTAACTAACCTTTGTTCTCCTAGGGATGGCATTTCGTGTTGGAAATGCTTCAATATTAACGGACACTGTTTTATGATCATGGATAGCGCTACGTTTGCACCCAAATTTGCTTCAATGCTTTAAACTTTAAAACGTTCTTGCATTTATTTTTTACACCTCCACACTTCTCAATATTGTATAGTTAACTTTTCGCTGTTTTCCGATCTTTCCGTCCTCGCTTGACTGACCACGGCAATGCACAACAATTTTAGCTTTAAAACGGATAGAATTTACATTTTTAGCAATTAAATATTCACAGACTTTTAGCATCAATGGACAAACACCTTATAAACGGCAGGAAAAATTTTCTACGAATGATTTGATGGCTATTTTCTCAATTTTCTTTTGTTTTGTTGTTTCTACATTTTGTAAATCTTTGACATAACTCTTTTGATACTTGAAACGCTGCTTCTTGGCTGTCAGTTGGAAACAGCTGTTCGTTACAGGGTGTTTCTATTCATTAAAATGTTAAAATAAGCCTAAAAGTATGTGTCAAAATTTCAATTAAATTTGTTGTTAATTCATTCGTCCGTTTCTAGAAAAATCTTTTTGGGCCGTTAATTTACTTGGTACGCCTAAAATTATACCAATAAAATTTGATTAGAACTCGAGCCGATGTCACTGTTAAAATCGGAAAAACAACAATTGCGAAGAATTCGAGAGTCGTCGCTGACTAAGAGAAAAGTTAGACAAAAAACTCAAGTCATTAGTCGAAATGTAACGTAACGTGACGTGTCAGCTGTTCCAACCTATCTTGCGATTGCCACTTAAATGATTATTAATATCGTTATAGTGGCGTTGCCACATAGGAATTCACCAGCACTCGTCTCTGAATTCTATAAAACTGACGTGGTATTTCGATTTTCGATGAACTTTTTGTTTTTTAAATATTTTTAATATTAATATTTTATATGTATTTTATTATATGTTAGAAATGTGTGAAAATAATGGATTTGCAATAAATATAATATAATAAAAATACATATTTAATATTATTATTTAAATTACCCAGAATTTATGAATTTTGATTTCTGGTCGATTTTTTGCTTAATTAAAAACTTAATTAAAATGAATAACGTAAATTTGATTTCATACGATTTTCACGTATTTATTTTTTGTGATACGTGTGGTCAGTGATTCTGTTGTTAGTCACGGAATCCGTGTCCTGATTTGCCAAGGTATACGTCAAGTACACGAGTTTACATTCAAACGACATTTTACCAAACAATGTAATAAATCGACGTAAAAAATTTTAATATTTCTTTTTCTCTAAGTGTACTTTTTCTTTTGCGTTTCATAGAAGTTTTCATAATATAACAGAAATATGTAGGGCAATGGAGAAATTTCGATCTACAGATGCGCAGACCAAATTCGCTGGAGAGAGTATAAAAGTTCATGTGTACCAGGGCTGCCAAATCGAATTCCCGAAATGCGTTGAATTTAATATCCTATTGGGGGAATGAGGGGAAATGAACGATTTTAGGGAATTTAATTGCGTGAATTATAAATACAAACTCTAATTATTGTAAACCATGCACTAATAAGCAGTTAACGAAGATTATGACTCGTTTAGATCGAGGGTCACTATAATAACTGAATAAATTAAAGAAGAAATAGAAAATCATAAGAAAGTTTTATTGGTTTGGGGAATTAAATTGAAAAATCATTTTGTTTCACTCATTTTGTTTTGTCGGGGAATAATCTGAAAATATACTTAGCAGCCCTGAAGAGTACTTAGTACAGGTGGGAAATAATGAATCGGAAAAAAAACACACACACACTTAACAACCTGCGCCACTTTCCAATCGTGGAAATCCGTGGAATGAAATGCAGCAAAAATTCCACAAAATCACTTCGGAAAGGCTTTGTGAATGATTTTACTGGCCAAGCGGCTTGGCCAGTAACTTGCCAAGCTTGGCCGGCCAGTAAATTCCTATACAAATCGTATGGGAGACTGGTTGGGAATGTTGTCTCACTTGTCCTTATACAGAAATATCCCTCGGCAGATCACGAGTAGAAACGAATGCAGCCGAAGAGCCACATTTCCCCTTTACGTTTAAGGGAACCCGGGTATACCAATTTGACGCAACGCAACGACGCACTGACTTCGTGCAACCCGAAGCCACTTCGGGTAAATTCTCTGAGAGAGAAAATGTTCAGAATGTTCAGTGGAAGACTGGAAAGTGCTCTCAATTTCATAAGCGAGATGAAGAGAATAGGCCTGACTAGACGCACTGCGTAACAGGCACTTTTGAAACCGTTTCACTCAGTGAAAGAGTTTCTATCCCAGTGATACCCTCCCAGAAGGGTATCAAGAAACGAAAGAAGAGCAATGTAGTTTGCCGAACGCGTATCCATATTTTCTCTCATTCTGGCTAACATTTGAATATTCAATGTATTTCACACACACCAGTGTGTAGCCACCGATGGTATCAACATACCAGTAGTGAAACCGCTCGAAAGATCCTACGTGTAGTCAGGCCTAATGTTCGTCATCAGAACCAAGAAGAAGATGTGGTCTCTTCAGTCACACTGTGTCACTGTGAAAGAAAGGAATATAAGTGAAGTGAAAGCATTTTAAAGAAATTCAAAGATACTACAAACATTTGTTTGTTTAAACGTCGCAGTACGTAAGACCGGTGAGCAAAAAATCCGATACAAATAAATACAACAGAAGTGAAACTAAAACAGCCACATCAAAAAAGTGCTAATCGACAACTAAATGAAAACAAGAAAGATTTGTATTAAAAATCAAGCTGAAATTAAAAATTCAATTAATAGCAGTATTTCTTCGGCGTGGGAATAACCAACTATCAGGTTTTTTGGTAGTTAAGAAGACGAGCTGAAATGAAAATAACAAGTTTCGATGGAGTGCATAAATTAAGCAAAGCCGAAAAATGTGCAGAAGATGTTTTTAAGTATCTTATAAAAAATCACAAAGTAGAAAAAACGCAGTGAATTCGGTAGTGAAAAAGGTGGTGTCTGTGATGCGTGGAAATTATTACGTGTTAAAATTGAAGAGGTGATGCGTAAATATAAATAATATCAACAAAATACAACCAAAAAGAAAATGAATAAAAAGGAATTTAACAGAAACAGATAGAAAGGGAAAAAAGTGTCTGTAAATCCTAAATAAATATTAAAAAATAAACACAAGATACAAACAAACTTTTAAAATCCAGGAAGTAAGAACTTCGAGCGGTTGTAACTTTCTCAAAGTTTGAAAAGAAAAACCACCAAAAAGGTAACGTATACAAATTTGAAAATAATCAAAGAAAAAAAATATACAGGAATTTTTTACCTGTCTGTCCACCATTTAAAGACCTTTGATTGTTGTGTGACATTCTTAGCGCAAGCAACTATAAATGAAAAAAATTAACCGAACTAAAAGAGGGAAAAATGCCGGGAAACCGGTTTAGCAAGCTGTCGCATCAGCATTAGCACCAGCATCAGCACAGACGCATGTGGAACAATCACGACGAGTATTCAAGCAATCACGCAAACAGACGGACTGACAGTGTTGCCGTCTAACCATGTACAGTACAACTTCGATAATCCGGAAACATATAGTTTTAGGGCCGATCGGATTAACATGTTTTCCGGACTATAGAGTTTTCCTCTAACTCTGGATTTTCTACTTTTTTCATAACTTTTCTATTTCCTAAAACAATTATACATACATATTAAGAAAATGGTTTATTAAATTATTCAGGTTCAAATGTTACCGGGTCCATTATAGGTATTCGAAATAAATTGTTTTATCTTCTCCTTATTTTTTTGAATGTCGCAAATCGTTGATTTAGGAACATGTAATTTTTCGGCAACCTGCCTAATAGTTTTTCCCTCATCAAGACTTTGTAAAATATCACACTTCTCCTTTAAGGTTAGCGTTTTATGTTTGCGTTTATTATTTAAAAATATGGCACTTGGAATGGAATTAGGCAAACACGCTTACGAAAGAATGAACTGACTCTGAAGCAATGATAATGCAAAATGTAAATCAAAGTATGAATAACAAAACATGCGATTAAAAAACGGGAAATCCCCGAATTTTAACATTTATTCTTGCATAAAAAAAATTGTCCGGATTGTAGAGGTAAAAATTTTAAATTGTCCGAAACATAGAGGTGTCCGAATTATTGGAGTGACCGGACTGTCGAAGTTGTACTGTATATAAATGGACACATTTTGTTCCATTTTGGTACATTGGACACATTGTATAGGAGAATACATTTCATTAATAGCTGCCTAATGTTCTTGTTTTGGTCTGTTTACATTCGGCTTGACATTTGTAGTATATCTCGTGCGTATATTGTGTGGAATTTTCTATTAAATCATTATTTCGTATTCGTATGCCATCCATTACACTTTTGTTCAATTTGCACAAGAATATTTTGCATACAGAATATATTTTGTAATCAAGCTCAACTTATTTATGCTGACGTCTCGAGTCAGCAGATTTTTGGCAATTCGAGCGCGTTATTGTCGCAGCAGACCTAGATTGTTTTACCAACATTAATCAGGCCGCATCGTCAAGAATCTTTCGGCTTCAATGCTTAAAAACTTATCAACATTCGTGTAACTTTACCATACAATCTTTGTTTACAAAGAAGCTTTAAAAATATTTTTTTTATGAACAACATTTATTCCTAAATTTGGACACATTTATTTTTAAATGGACAATTGGTAGAGGACACATTTAATTTTATCGTAGCGGCAACACTGAAACAAACCTGACTACGCCTCAGAGCGCAGACATGTTTGAAGCGAAAAAAAGAATTTTTTGTTCTTCCGTTTGTAACGCATTAAAGGAGGCGTGGCAGGTAAAGGAAAGTATATACATATATTTTTTTATCAGCTACACCTAAGTCGATTGAGCTCCGTCCGTTCGTGAAAATCACGATTACATGAGAATGTGAAGAAGCACCAGGACGAATAGTCTCTCTTTTTTGGGTTCTTTGTTATTAAAAATGGAGAAAATCGAATCAAATGAAGCTTAATTTTTCAGTTAATCTAGGTATACTATTGAAATTCTATTCCCGAATTTAATGTATCAGAGTAAATCGGTCCACAAAAATCGTTCGATAAATCGTTTCAAAAAGTTATTGAGGGAATATTGTAGAATCTAGGAATTTCTAATTTTCAAAAGAAGCAACTAATTTATGTAGATATTACGAATTAAGTTTAGCGGATGAAAGCGTTTGGATACGGATAGTAGATATACTACTCGTAGCAAATAACGTCTTGCTTGGCGCTCCCACTTCTCCCAAGAAAAAACCAGTATAAGAGTAGCGGTCAATCACCACCACAAGAACAACAAGAATACGAAGAAAAAAGAGAAGACGAACAAGAACAACCAGATCGAAAACTATAAATATTGAACCTCTATAACATTCTCTACATATGGTGACTGGGCAGGCAGACATGATGGTATGGATATGGTACATCATGAAAGGGTATACGAGATTCAGAAAGTCAGATGCACATGTGAATGTATTCCGTAAGTGAACATGTGTACTAAAAAGAGGAAGAGATCAATACTGAATGAACCTAATAGAGTCAAGTGGTCATAAATGTCTGTCAGCATCAAAATACCAGAGATAGAAAAGTAGAAAGAAAGAGAAAAAGGAAAGGAATCTGTTGTCGAATCAGACCGATTTCTTGAGTAAAATTGGGACTCAGCTGTCTGTGAAGAATAGACGATATTCGAAGATAGACTCCCCTTCTTCGACAACTCCACTTGAGGGCAACGAATCTCGGGAAAGGTTTGTAGATAGTTTTTTGATTTCTATTGAAGGATAGTGATTTTGATGGGCTATTAAAATTATTCGATCGAGTCTCACGCAAACTTTGTGACTGGTCAATTGACGTCCATCGAAGTAATGTAGTTGTCGAACGTCAGTGGATTTACATATGCCAGATATGGATATGAACAGACGGTTTCATATTTGATATTTGGGACTTTTAGTCTTTGTTTTATATTTATTCGGAAATGTTTTCATTAGTCTGTCTCATAAAAAAAAATCAGTCAGGATCTCAGATAGATAACTATCGATGTTCTACTTTTTCAACAGCATTTTCTCTTTCTTCTTCTTCTTTTCTGACCACTTAAGTTCCCACTCTGTTGCCACTCAATTTGACTTGAAGTGACATTTCGCTGCCACGAACATTCAACCCATATGCACGGGTTCCGGAGCCTTCAGAGCTTCGGAGCGAGGTAATAAGAAGAAAAGGAAGTAATCACCTCGATTGTTTCTATCCGCCCGCTTCTTTCTATCCGCTATACGACCCCTTCTGCTGCATCTGCGCCTTCTTCGGCGTCTTAAACCTTTCTAGTATTTATTTATTTATCTTTCCAACCTACGCACACGTTCTTAATTATGATACCAACCATGCAACTTATTCTGTAACATTACGTGACGTTCGTTGTGTGTTTATGTTACGCCGTAAAGTCGGTCGGTCGGTTGTCGGTGTTTGCAACGCTGTCCGTCGTAGCTCGCTTCTTCTGTTTCAAGATGATGGCTCGCTGTGTCTGTCCGTCTGACTGCAAGCATCGTTTATTAATTTTGACTCGTGTATTCTTTAATTTTGTTTTGTTCTGATTTTTTTTTTATTTTGTATTTTATACTTCATCTTATCTTTTATGGTGCATCTTTTGATGCACTGCTTTTTGTTCTTGTTCTTCTTTTTGAGATTCTTCTTATTGATGTTCTTCTTCTTATTGGCGTTCTTCCTTTTCTTGCCAGTTTTTTATACATACTCTCTGTTGATATTGATAGCAGCAGATGACATGCAGCGATGTCATTACAAATTCCATTTCCATGGTTTTAATTTTCATATTTTTATTTTTTGTTTCTTTTTTTTTTGGCTTTTAAATATACGCAGCGCGGAATTATTTCTCGAACCGAGAAGCGGTTTAGGAGAGCGGAACCTCTGTTCTGAAGTTCTCATTGTTATTTTTATTGCTGTCGTTAATCATGTCCTTCGAAGATTTTAAGAGACATATTGAAAAGTTTTTGTTTTAAGTACGATGTGTCTTTTCGAAGTCTCGTCGAAGATGTGTATTTTCATTAAGAGAATATTCACTCAAGTCTGTACTTCAGGTCAGATTCCTGACCTACCTTAATAATTATAAATTCATTATAGTAATATTATTCCTCGGACCGAATTTAGATGATCGAATGGGGTGGGATAGGACAGGACGGGACAAGATGAGAGGGATGATGATGGGAGGAGGTAGGACGGGACGAAATTACTGAATGGTGTGGAAGGAAACCTCTCGGAAGAGATGGGACGAGACAACTGAATGGAGTGGGTCAGGATGTGACAGGAGGACACGAGAAAGAACTACGTGGGGGACAGCATTGAATGGAGTGACACTGCGAGTGATGGGATGTTTGGTGGTAGACTGTCGATTTGAACAAGGGACTATAAGAAAAGATGAGGAAGATTGGGGTAGGACAGATTGAAGCTACTCTTATATGGAGAGGGACACAATGGACTAACAAAGCAGCATGCGAATACCTGGAATGGAGAATAAATCGATAGGAGAAAGTATAGTAAGAACCGGAGAGAGACAAAACGAGTGGTAATGGGACGCAGGACTAACAGGTTGACAGAGTGGAACCCAGACGAGGAGTTCCGAGATATCAATGGTAATGGAAATGGTGGGACGGATTTTCTTAAAATGTAGAGGTCACGGGACTAACATAACTGGGAGTGGTGAAGAAGGAAACAGAAAGAAAAGAGATCGAACGAGACACATATAGGTGGTATAGTAGAAAGAAACAAGACGAGGTAGGACTGGACGAGAAAAAAAGGTAAAGTCATAAAAAAATTAAAGGCGTCTTAGATGGTAAGAGTAACAAAATTAAATTCTTGATCATCACTGATCATCATTGAAATCATTGCGATTATAATATTTATTGTTATTCCTTCAAGTTGAATTTGAAATTCGTGTTTGTGGTTTGGGTCTCCGCTATTTACGCATTCAACTATCAAAAACGCAAATTTAACTTCACGCTCTTTCCTTCTGTCACTGTCATTTCTACGTGAGTTATTTTCGGAACTATGAAAATTATATCTTATCATCTGTAATAAACTTCTAGTAACCACTTTTGTCAATCATGAGTTATTATATTCAACTGGCATTAGTACAAACAGCTGAGAATAGTCTTGAGAAAGACAATTGTGAAACGTTTGAAGAGTTTTTCGAAATCGAATTTAATGTGCGAATGGAAATTTTTTTAGGTGTAGCAGATATAAGATAAAGTTATCTTATCTACATACATATACTATATGTACGAGTATGTACCTATATAAGTCACATCTATCACACTTGTTATGATATGTTATTAAGTGTCATTTGATATCATGGATACTTACGATCTCATTAATAATGAGTTTATGAGTAATGAGAATTTTAATAAATTGTTTCACCTCTAAAAAGGATAGTGTAAAGTTTTTATTGAGAGACAGGCAAAGTTTACATCTATTAAGTTATTTAATATAACGACATTATTTAAACGAAGTTTATTATAGGAAAAGTTGATTATTATTAACAACTCACTCACAAAAGTAGCAGTAGTAGTATGTATATAGCAAGGTGTTGTTGTTGGAGACTTTATATACAAATATGTACACATGTATAGAGACCAGTTAAACACCTTTCCATACACGACTGAGCATTTATCGTAAGTCATTTAAACTCGTTTATATTTCAATATAATCCAATACAATAATAAAAGAATAGTCAGCTAGAGCAAAAAAGAAGAATCACGCCTGAGCTAACGTAATTTTAACGTCGAAGCAATCGTATAACAAATTGAAGCATTTTAATTTTACTTGATAAGCTTTATTTTTCTCTCTCTTTTTCGTGCTCTCTACTTGAATAATGTTTAATGTCATTTCCAAGACCTCAACGCTAACCTAATTACTCTCCCGGTGAACAGATGGTGACTCTCTTTTGTGATGGGTAATTAAAATAATACCGCGTTACAAGAATTGATGTCACAATTTGTGTCAAATTAATAAAAATAAGAATTTAAAACCGACTTTAATTGGCATCTGAGCCAGATAAGATGAAAAAAAACGAAGAAGAACGAGTAAAAGAATAAAAAAATCAGTGAATGAATGAATGACTGAATGAAAAGTTTTGTACGAGGAGAACTCGAAAAGTTGAGATTTTCATGAAATGCATATTTTTGCAGTCGTATTTTTTTTAATGAATCGCTAATTTTTTAATGAATCTCTAATTTTAAAATTTTGAAGTGATGCTCTAGACTTATAAAGTGCTGTTTTTTATCATTTAATAATAGAGTCTTCTTGTTTTTTATATTTACGCTGCTTCACTCTTCTTTAATTACATTTGTGATAATAATAGAATAAATGAAAAAAACAATTTAAAAGATTTTGTGTAATTTTCATTGTATGTAGTTTTTTGTTTTTATTGTAATTTAGAATGTAGTTTTGTGCATCGTTATATTGTATTTCAAGGTGTTTTTTAAAGCCGGCTTTAAACAAGTAACCTGAAGATTACGATAAACTTGTGATATGGAACGAGGTTAGATTTGTTGTTGTTGTTATTGATTGTAGTTTTTATCCATTTACTTTTTTATGTTCTATGGAAAAAGTTAACTTTTATCTCCAGTCTTAAATTATGAGAAATAAAGAAAGATCATTTAATCAATAGAATTATTTTATAACGACATGCTATTAATTGTTTTTATTTTTACATAAACAAGATCATTTTAATCCAGTTCAAGCTGTTTTATGCCACTGCAGTTTAGACAATATATGAACATCCATACACGCTCCTCTCTGTCTCTGGATTTGAAAGCTCAATCACAAGCGATCAATTGTTTTCACTGTCATCGCGAAATTAAAAAGAAGTAAAGAAGTAAAATGGCACAATTAATTGAATGAAGTTCATTGACATGTTTATAATATCCGCTTGAACATGCTATATAAATAACAGCAACAAGAACAACAGCAACTGCAACAACAACAATCAATAGAGTTGAGTTGCAGCAGAGTTACAGAAGAAGCGTCGATTGCTGTTGTTGTTGGATGAATAAAACGATTCAAACTACTGAAAAAAATGTATGCGATTAAAGAAAATAGTATTATTATGTTATTATTATAATTTATTCAGTACTTATTCCAAACGAAATATTAATATTAGACAAAAAGTGTAACTATAAAACTGATTACTTAGCAACTATATTATAGTATAAACAATAATTAAAGAAAAATAAAATATAAAATAAAATTCACTTCAGTTTCTATTTAAATAAAATAAGATAAAATATAAAAAAAAACTTAAATAAAATAAAAAATGAAATAAATCATAAATCCTTTTCACTTCAATGCCTTGTATTTGATTCACACAAATTTAAATGCAAAACAATAACAAAAACAGCGACTAACTAAACAACAAAAGAGTGAGCAATTTATTTGAAGAGAGCATGAATACTGTTGCTCTTATCTAATCAACAAAAAAAGGAGATTTGATTCGTCTCCTTGACTTGTTTGATATGATATACAATAGAAACAACAAACTTTGTGACAAAAAACTAGAAATATTTTGTGATAAGAAGACTTGTCAACTGAAACGTAGAGAAGATTGTATTCACAACGAAAAACCAACGAATTTTATTATCTCAAAAATTTAAAATAAACTAAAATCAGTAATCAAATGAGTTTGTTTGTGAGAAGAACTCATTTTGTGATAAAAATAAAAAAAAAACAGTAAATGTGACATTAAAATCGTGAACCTGTGAGAGGAAAATCGTTTACACTGTCGCGACACATCATAGAAGTTGACATTGACATTAGAAAAATTTTAACTGTCATACGATATGACAATGTATCGGCTTTGTCAATATTTATTTAATCTCTCTCTTTCTATCTTTCTCTCTTTCCTCTACCTCACTCCCTCTCTCTCCTCTCTCTCTCTCTCTCCTCGCTCTTCTCTCTCTTTCTCTCCTCGCTCTCCTCTCTCTCTCTCTCCTCACTCTCCTCTGTCTCTCTCCTCGCTCTCCTCTCTCCTCTCTTTCCCGCTATCTCGCTCTCTCTCCTATTTTTCTCTCCTGTCTCTCTCCTCTCTCTTTCTCCTCTCTCTCTCTCCCTTCTTTCTCTCTCTCTCTCCACTCTCTCTCTCTCTCTTCTTTCTCTCACTCTTTTTTGACCGTACAATTCTGTGATTATAAATGAAATTAAATGGATTTTATTTGTAGATTCTTGCTTTTATTATTTTTTTCTTAAAATTCTTTGAATATTTGTGTTCTTTTTACTTTTGTTGTTATTGCATTTAAGTGACGTGTCGAAAAAGTCAAGTTATGCAAAAAAGCCACAGAAGTTTTTTTACAAAATTATTTTCAATCTACAGTAAAATTATGTATGCAAAAATGTTTATTTGTATACAATGAATGATCATCATTATCGTCATCGTCGCCATCGTCATGTCATACGCAACGTTGATGCAGTTTTGTCGTTTGTCAGGTCGAACTATCGGCATCATCATCATCGAAATCGTTCCTGTCCTCGTCCCCGTCCCTGTCGTCCTCGTCTTTGCTTGCCACTAATTAAATTCAATTGTTGTCAATTGTGCACCACGGAACCGAGCCGATTTTGCTTTTATATCCCTTGGATTTCGGGGTATTTGCTCGAGGATGAGGTACAGAGAGATGTGATAAGCAAAGAAGGTTCTCTCTTCTTGCAATACAAGTAATGCTTGTATACAGACCACTATAATAGAGATAGATAGAGAGAGAGAGAGAGAGAGAGAGAGAGAGAGAGAGAGAGAGAGAGAGAGAGGGATAGAGAGGGATAGAGAGACAGAGATAGAGAGAGGGAGAAAGACAGGGTACAAAATCTCATTAATTTTCTTTTCCAAAAAATGTAAAAACGAATTTCTTTCTTGTTTTCTTTAATTTGAATTATTAATTTTAATAATCAATGATTTAATGGCCATAGTATATATAAGGAATGGATGTACAAGTGTGACCATACATATATGTACATTTATTTACAAAATAACTATAATAACAAAAAAAATTATATTTGTTTACAAACATTGAGAAAAATATTGAGTTTCTGTAAAATATACAAAATTAATTTCATGAAAGAAATGTAAAACGAGACAAACAAAATCACTGTTCTTAATACGCAAATATGTTGGACTATACTCTCGATTATATCAACCTAATGATTGTAGAGTTATTTAGATGATCCGAAAGTTCCTGTAATCGTTAATATAACCATATAATTGAAAAGTTGTTATATTTGACTAGTGAAAAGTAATTGAAATTTTCATACATTTTGAATTAAATACAGTATTAAACAATCATACAAGCAACTTTTGCTAAAAAAAGATTAATATAGGGTGGGCCATCGGCTGGTTTCTTTTTGAATTATTTAATTCAATTTTCAAAGAACTTGTCTCACTCTTTTGTGTTACTTTGTCGATTCCATAGCGAAATGGCTGACCTCTATAAATTTTGTCGGCTGCAATTTTATGTGACTTTATTTAATAGACCCCTCTCGTAAATTTGTTGTGTGTGGCTGTGTGAAGTTGATACTCACCTTCAGACAGACACATTATTTTTCTTTCTTCAGTTAGATTTCACGTAGACTTTTCCGTAGTTGTCTGTCCCATTGTTGGGACATAAAGAAACAATTAAGCGTGGGCGACGTTTGGTCATGAACTCAGAATTTCACGATCGCAGTCAGAAGGTAATTCTTTTGATAAACAAACGAAATACTAAACGGAATAAATTTTGTTTCTTCTTGTCTCTTTTTGTTTCCTCTTCCTTTGCTGTTTCTTGTCTTTTTCTGCTTGTTCATTATTACTTTCTTTATGCTTTATGTATTGTACTTTCTTTTTTCTTCTATTTCCACAACAAAATTTTTTTAGTGTGTCATAAAATTTCAATGTTATAAGTTGCATTAGGTTCCTGTTATTAGTTGTTGCAAAATTTGTTCTGCAACTTTGTAGTTTCTGCACGTTTGGCCACGCTGCAAAAGTGTCTGAAGTCTGTTTTTGCACAAAGCAATCAACACCGTTTTAAGTGTTGGTTGTAAAATTTGCGTGAAAAAACTTAAGCCACTAAATAAATGTAAGAATGGAGCTTTGACTTTTTTTTTTTAAGGTCAGGTGTTTAAATTTCATACCGTGATTTACCGTAAACATTTAAAAATAAAAGAAGTTTAGTAATAGTAATGATTAAATAATAATAAATACGTACAATAAAAATATTTTCTTTTCTATTTCAGATGATCCTCAGCCTTCGTTAAAGCGAAGTATGTATTATCGATCAACTTTAATTTGGATTATTATAAAATGTGTTTAGATTAACAACCGCTATTCCATTGGCAACAAATACAATTTAATCTGAAGTGTTTTAGAGAGCACACAGGACACAAACGGCGCTACAAAATGGCGCTCACTCAAGGTAAATACAAACCTAGTGTTTGCTCCATCGATGAGGTCGATGACAAAACTGTCAAATTGCATTGTGGTAATGATATCAATAAACAAAAACAACAACAAAATCAACATCTTGAAGGTAGTGAAACGGCGCCTCTCACAACAAATCAACAAAAATTAAATATTGATGATAATCTGACGCATAAGGATTTGGAATCGCAACTGAGTGCGGATGGTACTACAACGGTACATACAGCTACACCGAGTAATGGTGGTAATGGTTCCATAAACGGTCTTAGAGGTTGGTGTTTAATGTCATTGGCACTGTCACTGTACATATGTCATCATTCTTGACCTTAGCTCTCTCTCTCTTATTTTCTCTCTATCTTTCATTTTCACTCTTTCCTGATCTTCCTGACCACTCTTAATTACTTTACTTTTTACTTAATTTCAAAATATGTATCACTTTATCACTATACCACTCTTTAATCCTCACATCACATACACTCATCACCATTAACTCAATGTGCTCTCTTCTACATTTCCAATAAGGTTTACTCGTTTCAGGACGTGTGTCATTGGACGCTCTCATGCGTCTTTCACGCAAGCGACGGATTCTATACATAACCACAGCCTGTCTCTGCGCCGTCCTTTTAGTGATAATCATTCTGTTGATAGGTTTTTGGCCCGATGTGCCATTCTATCTGAAGGCAAAACTGTGTCTGGATAAAGAGTGTGTATTGGCAAGTCAACAGGTTGGTCAACAGTCACCAATGGCTCTCTCTATATATTTGTTTGCCTAGTTTTAAATTGAAATTGAAATTTCATTTCCTTCATCGTCTCTCTCTTCTTTTTAGATCTTACTATGGTCGAATACTTCTAAAAATCCCTGTCATGAAACCTACGATTGGGCCTGCGGCAGTTTTCAACACGAGTACGAAGAGAACGATTACTACGTCATAAAGCGAGGCGAATGGGACTATAGGACTTTCAATGAGTTTCAAGGTGGGTACGAAAAGATGGTAGAGAGATGTAATGATGTAGATTATTTCTCTAAGAACTTTCTGGGCTCTCCTTTTTAAAATCAATAAAACAAAAGAGAGCAAAATATGTTATCTATATTGTTTCAGTTCTGTCGAATTATATCTCAAGGGTTCTCTTAATAGTTTCCCTAATATGATTCCTTAATAACCAAATCTCAAATACTCTTAATATTCGAATTGAATTTAATTCAGCTTCTCCTTTGTTGTACTTTAGAACTCAATGAATTGAACCGTTTCATTTCTATGCTGCCCTCGGCGGGATTTTCTTATTCTGTGGAATCTATGATTTCAAGTTTGTATCGTTCCTGTCGGGAGATCGATACTTTGGACAAGAGTCAAGCGGATCTGCTTCTAAAGAAGGCGATTAAATCAGTCGGTAAGTTTGACATAAATATTTCTTAAGACGTAAAGTATTCTTGCTAAAAATGGTTGACCTGATGGCCCATCCGAAGATGATCTACTTGATTATTATAGATATCTCAAATACCTAAGTGATTTCAAATAGCTAAGTGATGACATTTATTACGTTTTTTAGGTGTCTCTTTGGTTTTAATGCCTGGTTGTTGGCTTTGGATTGCGTGTATGTTTCTAGTGGTTGTGATCTCTACTTTAAAAGTATTGTTGTCAATGATATTGAAGAGAAAGTGTGTTTTTCTCACTCTCTCTTTTTAACTTTTCTCTCTCTTCAATACTTCATAGTAGTGTGTCGTTGTATCTTGTCGTTTGTTATGATGAATATGATATGATGAATACATATCAATCGATCAACCTTTATAAAATGTCAAAATAATTATGCTTAATTATTTAATATTCGTCGTCATATTCTTCTTATTATTATAATTAATCTTTTTATGGCCAATTTTGACATTTTTGACTGTTGATTTGAAATCTTGCAGTGATTTATTATTAATAAAAATGTTGATAAAAAAAGAACAAGATATCAGATATCCGCAATAGATAAAAGGTTATCATATCATATTATCATCAAGTTTTTTATCTCGAATTTGTTGTTGAAATTATTTTATCCATCAATTAAATTGATGAACTGACTGATGGCTGAGAACTTAAGTGAGTCATTGTTTCGATGCCTGTCTTGTCCCCTCTCTCATTTCTTCTTTTAATTCGTAATTCGGTTTTCTTTATCCTTTTTTGGATTCTAAATTTAAAGCTAATTATTTGTTTATTTTAACGGATGCATTTTTTTCAACTCATCCATTGTTCTCGTTGTGTGTGTTCGCGTCTCGGTCTTCATAACTTTGCATCGCTTTTTTAATTATACTTACTGTAGCTTGAAACGGATGAGATGGGGTCGAATGATGTAGAATTTCGCCAGACAAAAGTAGTTTTTTGTAATGTTTTTCTTCTCTTTTTGTCATGGGGACTTGCTTATAATTATGAGGCAGTATTATTTTAAAGCTGCAGTGGAACGTCATCAAAGTGCGAGAGGAAAAGGAGACCCAGAAATTTGAGCCTCTCATAAAAAATAAGTAATAACTATTAATATAGAAGTATACGGATATTTGTTACCCATAAATATGAACTCATTCCTTGTTCTAAAAGGCGTAGAGTTTATCTTTCAAAATTTGCATTCTTTTTTTCTTGCATAAACTTATAATTATTATATCCAGGAAATGCTTGGATGGATTGCAAGAAAAAAAGTAATCGTTAATAAAGATAACTACAACAAAAAAGAAGCAGTTATCGAGAGTTATGCGGGGAAAAAGAGAGAGAATGATGTATAATCATTTTCCGCATTGTAGAAGATTGAGTATCATCTGTTCAACAAACATGATTTAATAATATCGTCAACAAACTGCGATTTCTCGATTAATCAGATTAATTTTTGCTACAAAATTATTTAATGGCTTTTTAAATGCGGAAATAAAACTAAATTCTCCAGTGAATTCGACAAGAAGCAATTTTTTACCATCTCATCGATTAATTTGAATTCAACGGACTTGGATTTTCGATAGCAAATTAAAACGAAAATGTTGTTTCAATTTAAGTAAGTTATAATCTAAAATAAAAACCAAAAATATCATATCTCAGACTTAAACCTTTTTCTTTGGTTTGAGTTTAGTCTTAATCTTAGGTTTGAACTTTGATTTCAATAAAACTCAGACGTGAACTTAATAATGATACACTTTATGGTATATAAAGATGAAGAAGGAGGAGTTTTAGGGGTAGAGGATTTTATTTTGATTTTTCTATAAAATTTCGGTATATTATTAAGAAGTTCACGAGTTCACTTCTGTTGAAATCGACACAGGAAAGTTTTTTAAAATTTAATTAAACCGGAGAAAACTTTTCGTATTTAGATAGTGAAATGTGTTTGCGATATGACATGACATACTTTATCAGTGTATTGATAGTTTTATAAAAAATGTCGAAATCCATGTTCGATTATCTTGCTCAAGGTCAAGTGTATTTCCAACGACCAACGACCACCTCGTCAACTGAATTCCAAGCCATAAAAAATTATAATAGTTTCAATCAGATAATCGAATAAAATATGATCAAATTATGCATGCGAAAGAAACAAATCGAAATTCGAATTTCGAAAAACAAAAACAGTTAAAAGTAATTCTCTGAAAGAGATAAAACGATCGACACTCAACCCAACCTCGCACTCACAGTTGGAATCAGACTCCCAGATTTAGATGAAAAAGTCTCACAACTATTTGTATATACTTCAAGGTACAAACATCTAATAAATCAACTGATTTAAATACTTAATAATCCGAAGCGATGCTGATAGCGACGAATTCGTATTCAGTGGACTATACACACAAGAAACAACCAAAACCAATCGAGTTTGTAAAAGTATTTTTAGATATGAAGTGACACGTAGTGAGTGAATAATTAGTAGTTTAAAAAACCTCACAGATTACGCACAGGCCCAGTAACCCAATTTTTAATTGTCTTCTAAGTTACACTGAAAAAAATATGAAAACATTTTGAAAGATCGACAAAATATTAGAAAAAGAAAACCGAAGAACACAGTGAATATACCATTATCCCTTCGGGTGTAGGGTATAAAAGGCAATCTCTCACCCAATCTCTGTCTATCTCGCTCTCTTTCTCTGCCACCAAACCTTCCTAATTTACTTTTTCAATATAATAAATCTTTATAATAAATCACTTGTCATTATTAGCCTTGAACTCCAAATAAACTTCAAAACCTCCGTCCAAAAAAGAACACTTCTGATCCCATAGAACAAAATTCTAATTAAATTTATCAAAATCTGTTCTTAATATTTAGTATATTTATCAACATCGAACATAGAAGATAAAAGAAATCAAAAGTGGAAAAAATGCATTCGATTTGGTTGGTTTTTGGTTCCAGAGACTCGTTTAAATATCGCATTCTTCTCAGGTCGCCCAGATCCAGTTGATCCAGTGTTTTTCAGTTTTTCGAAAACCCGCAATTTTTTGGGTTTTTTGGTTTTTTTTACTTAATTTTCAAGACACAATAAATCACTTAATTAACGAACTGCTAAAGTGAGAGACGGCGCCGTTGGTAAATCCGAATTTCTTCAATAGTTTTCAAGTTATGGTTGTTTTCTTTCTGTTTCAATAAATAAATACATATTTTTAAATGTCACATCGTTTGTTATTTCATCATTTCTTATTTTTAATCGTCTCTGTTTTTCTGGCAATAAATTTGATGTATTTGATAAAATCAAGAAAAAAAAAAACAACAAAAATTAGGTTGCAATATTTAAATAAATAAAAAGAAGAAAGAAAAAATAGTAATAAAACTATAACAACAACAAAACAACAACACACACAAAGAAATAATAAAACTAAAAACACAAAACAAACCGTAAAAAACCTAACATCAAAAGATGACCTAATAAATTGCATTTTATTTATTTTTGTTTTTGGTTGTTTGTTAATTTTTCGTATTAAAAACAGTGCTAAAAAACAATAAAGCATGAAAAAAGCGAAGGAAAAATAATCACAAAAAGTGAGAAAAAATAATTAATGACAAAATTTAAAAATTTTGCAAAATAAAAAATATCGTCGAGCGCATAATTAAATCGATCTCAAGAAGCGGATCTCTTAGTTGAAAAGACGTGGAGTTAAAATGTCATAATTTAAAGCAAAAACAAAAATAAAAATAAAAATAAAAAATTCCAAAAAACCCCACACATTATTAACAAAGAATCTTGTCATTTAATCGCAGTTATGTTTATATAATCGATTCTACTAAATTTTATGCAAATCGTTCTCTCTTGCTTAATGCTTAATCCAATTCTTAATATTTAATCGAATGCTTAATGCTCGCGTAATAAGGAAGAATCTTTAGAAACAAGTAATTAAAAACGATTCACGAATGTTGATTATAACAACCCCTGCAACAACAACAACAACAATAACAACAACACTGAAAACTAATTAAAGTTGCTAAGTTTATTAGTTTTGGAACCGTGAGAAGGATCTATTTTCTTACTTTTTTAATATTTTATTTTAATTTATTTAAAAATGGGTTGTTTTTTAAATTTGGAAAAAAATTACTAAAATTCTTGAATTTGAATTGAATTTGTTATTGTAATTAGCTAGGCACAAAATGGCTGCATTTACCTCGAGTTCGTTTCTTAAGTCTTTCATGTTATGACGAGTTGGGAAGTCATCATCAACATAATTGTTGATGATTGTCTGAACATAAAAATCTAATTGAAATGTTTAGAAATATCAATAAAAATATTAGAAATATAATATTTTAAGAAGATTTGTAAATATTAATTAATAATATAAAGTTAATTATTTTAACGGTTACCAGCTTCTACAAACTTAATTATTTATTTTGGATCCTGAATAATGTTTGTTAATTTAATAATAGAAATAGTATTTGCTTTATAGCAGTAGTTTTTGCTTTATATTATCAGTTGCTGCAGTGGTTTTAATCTTAATCTGAACATCGAACATCTCAGCAAATCATCATACATAATTTATCGCTCGTAAAAATTTAGGTGTTTTAATTTGTGTTTCATTTCACTTCTCACGCCCTCCCCGCACCCCCCTCATAATGTTTAAAGTCCATAAATTATGTAGATTTTCTTAAGACTGAAAGAATTGATTTCTTAATTGAATTTAAAATGTAAAAAATGACAATTTAATAGGTAATAAAACAGTATTCTTATTATAATTCTTAGTATTCATCATTATTTCTCTTATCATTAATGTTTTAGCCGAAAAATTGCTATAAAATTGTTTCATTAAATATTTTATGTTATAATGGTGCTTTTTTACTTTCTTTGTATTTGTTTATTCTAATTAATAATAATAACTTTTGGTGTTGCTCTTTTTTTTCTTAATTTTCTTCATTTGTTGTGGATTTTCGTGTCCGTGCATCGATTTGTAGTCATTGTTGTGGTTGAAGCCATTATTTGAAGCCACTTCATCGAGAGAACCAACAACCGATTTAATAGGTGCCACGCCCTCATCGTAGAACTCCGATGGACCGCCCAGTTCTTCGTATTGATCTGCAAGAATATTTTATTGCAATCAAAATGCAATTTGAAGCCTTTTTGCTTCACATCGTTCGCTTTTTTGTGTTTTCTTTTTTGATTGCTTTCTCTTACTTAAGTTGAACTCACCCTGTATTTCCTTTTGTGCGGCCGTCGCTTCGGCGTTCATTTTGTACTTAATGAAGAACTTCTCTGGTTGGGGTGGCCAACCTCTCAGGTGCCTCTGTGGTGGCTTCCTCGACACTCACCTCGCTCTCCTTCCTGCTGAGCACGTAGATGACAGTTCGATCCTTTTGCGGTGCAGATTCGGCGGTGAGCCGAAGTTTCGCATTCTCTGAAGATGGCGCCTTTATAAATATGATGTGATAATTTTTGCGTGGTTTGCCGATGACGAAATGCTTCATCCTTATCGTGTCTGTTGTCACTTCTTCGGGAGCAGAGACAAAATAAAAACGTTTATTAATGATGACTGGATCGGAGGGTGCTGTCAAAGGGTTGGTGGTGGTGGTGATGTTGGTAGTAGGGGGTGGTAAATATTTTCCTCC
This sequence comes from Myopa testacea, assembly GCA_949629155.1. Classification (NCBI taxonomy): domain Eukaryota; kingdom Metazoa; phylum Arthropoda; class Insecta; order Diptera; family Conopidae; genus Myopa; species Myopa testacea. The sequence continues at coordinate 4,272,532 of OX451345.1, read as the reverse complement.
ATGTCGATTATTATTATGATGATCGCCGAATTGTAAAGAAGTTGTTGATGCTGACACACAAATCGACATAAGAATTAAACTCAAGCTCAAGAAGATGAGCATTTTTCTGATTTTAATTAAATTCTAAAATAAAATCTTGTTTGTTGTCAATTTGGTGCGTTAATTTTGCCAACTGTTCATTGTTACTGACTGACAGCTGTCATTTATATAAAGAAGTTACCATTTGACCGTATTGCAGACCATCTGAATGACGTATTTTTAATTTGAATAACTAATTACAATGTGAACACAAGAAAACCCGGCTTTTCTCACAACTATAAATGCTGCAAAATATATTTTTTTATTACATTTAAAGAATCCGTTCCCAGGAAAAAAAGAAACGTTGAATAAAAACAATAAAATAGGGTTTCATTTCTTTAGTTGCCAACGCAATACAAAAAAGGAATGCAAAGTAAAATTTTTTAAGTGTAACATAATAAAATCTTTAAACTTATTCATTTAGACATTAAATGATGATTATTGTAATGAATGACTAATTAAAGCAACTCAACACAACTCGAAGAATATAAAGAAGCCAGTTTAAAGTTATCTTATTATTAATCTTTTTGCAATTAATTAATTAAATGATTTGTTTTTCAAATTAACTCCAAAAAACCTTGATTTCAATTATTTAATTAAACAATTAAATTATGTTTTTCTTGTTTGAATTTGTTTTATTAATAAATTGTGTTCAGAAATGTTTATTACATCGTTTGATAGCATAAAATGAATTAAATATATATTATTGATAAAAAATAACTTAACTTAATAGAAATACATGAGCATTTTAACGTTGAACACAAACAAAAGCTTCTTTTCACTATATACGGGCCACTTCACGCTACTTTATCAGCCTCCACTACCAGGATAATTTATAAACATCGAATTCAACTTTCTTTAATTTCACTTTATTTTCATTTCACTTCCTTTCTATTCCATTCCACTCTTCACTTTCCTGGTAGTTTTCTCGCAGTTCTATTTTTTAGTAGGTGGCGAAATATAATCGCTCAGCGCGGAGCTCTGGGCGCCCTCTATCTGTCTATAGTTGTAGCCATCCTCGGAAGAGCCGCCCTCCAGAGCACCCACAATGGATGTAATTGGAGCGGAAACCTCGTCGTTGTACTCATTGGTGCCGCCCAGTTCATCGTATTTATCTGTAAAAATTTAGTAGGATAATTTTTAGTATATTTATTGTTGTTAACGATGTGTTAGTCTTTTAATCAGTCACCTTGAATTTCTTTGCGTGCCGCTTCTGCTTCTTCGGGCGTCTTGTATTTAATGAAGTATACCTCCGGTTTGCTGGGTTGCGTCGGTGCAGGCGTGGCGATGTCGTTCACCGTCAGGTCGTGGTCCTTCTTGGTCAGAACATAGATGACCGTCTTCTCTTCCTGGGGCGCGAACTCAGCCGACAGCTTGAGGTTGTCGTTGTGAGCACTGGGTGCTTTGATGAAGATGACGCGGTAGTTCTTCTGCGGCCGGCCGATGACGAGGTGCTTGCTTCGGTTGACACTATCGACATCCTGTGGGGCGGCGATGACGTAGAATTGCTTGTGTATGATGGTTGGCTGGGGGGTTGTGGGTGGTGGCAGATAAGCGTTGCTACTGCGTACGCTTTGCGCCGACTGCAGTTGCTGTGGTTCCTGCTGCAGCGTCTTCTGTTGGGGCTGCTGATGTCCTTGCTGGGGGAGAGCCTGCTGCGGCTGATGCGTTCGTTGTTGGTACAGTGAATGCGTCTGCTGTAAAGGCTGCTGCTGCTGCTGGTGTGTATATTGAAGCGTCTGTAGAGGCTGCACCTGTTGAAGTCGATGTGGCTGAGCCTGAAGCTGAGCGGCTTGCAACGGGTAAACTTGCAGATGCTGGTGCTGAGGCTGCAGACGCTGTGCTTGCAGCTGCTGTTGTTGCAGTTGTTGTAGCTGAAGCTGCTGATGGGGCTGTGATTGTTGTGGCACCGGAACAGAGGAAGCGGTGTGCAGATTGTAACCAGGATTGTAACCGTAGCCGTTAAACTGAGGAGCCGCTGTGCTCAAGTCCAGCATCAAGCTGACGAACAGGCTGACGATCACAAGGACACCGGAGCCGCGCATTTTCTAAAGAATCGACGAAACACAAAATCACTGAAAACTTTTAGAATTTCTTTTTTCTCGATTAAACGGTGGTCTTAATTGCTGAACTGAATTCGACGTTCTGGTGGCTGCCGCACTCCAGCTAAAACAATTTATATCAAAAATTGCGAAAATGCAAATCGTGATCGACGACTATCGAGATTATCATTGATCAACGGCTGCTGTCTCCTTCGCGACAAAGAGAGAGCGAGAGAGAGCGAGATCTCACCTGCTGCTGCCTTCTCTAGAGCGCTGGTGCGGTTGCCGGTACCGCATTCCGATGTGGCGACACTGCGCATCGCAGCGCTGACTAAGATGCTGGCGGTGATGCTTCTAAAATTTTGCCAGTTAATCGTATCTACTTTTTTACCAAATTTATTGCTGTTTTTAGTTTTTAATAATCGCTAATGGATGTTTTCTTAAAAAGACTTTAAACGATTTCAGCTTTCATGGTGGCTTCCACCGGCTTCCTTTGTATTGAGGCGGCGGCGGCCTCTTCTAAGGCGGTCAGGTTCACGCGATCTTTTAGCTCATGGATAACGATTTGTTAAAATATTAACAACAACATTTTAATCCTCTGAGTTATTTAGTGCAAAAACAAAAATTCGACTGATTCGACGGATTTAAATACCAAAAGATATTAATAAGAAATCCTATGCGTATGCAAATGTGAATAAAAATCTACCTTAAATCATATTCAATTAATTTTCCTTTTAATTGGAATGTTTTTAGTCGCTTAATTTTCAGGTTCCTTTTATGGATATTATGGATATAACTGTGTACCCTCATCTTCTCTGCGAAGTTAACCGGTGCAGTTATTTTTTTTCGTTATTTGGTTATATTGAATTTTGTGCTATTTAATCATTTGAAGATTTTGCAGATTTTTACATTTTATACATTAAATTTTTATGTATTTATTCTATTTTGAAGTTTTATTTTATATTTAATGTTTGAAGAGCGACATATTATAAATATAATTGCAGAATTTTGAAGTGTGGAGTCTACTCACCTTTTTCCCTACTAAATATTTTTTGCCACCTCTTTAATGGCAACTATTTACCCTTTCACAATCTTTTCCCTCGAATTATGTCAGGAATGAAAACCGTTAGTTCACTGAATTAAAATATGGATGTTTCAATTCAAAAGTATTTCTCTCTACATCATTCAAACTATTTATTAGACTTATAAAATTGAAGAAAAATATATTAACATAACGTAAAATGGCATTCAAACTAAAATATTAACTTTGTGACGATGAACAACGTGATAACTAGTGATGAAGATGCACTTAAACTTAAAAAGAACTTAAGAGGGAGGACAAAATTTAAATGTGAAACTTAAAAAGAACTAAGAACAATTTTGTATCTACTTATATAGAAATTACAATCTAGGAGGCGGGCAGATATTTCGTGTTAATGGACAACGGAAGATTGTCGCTTCCGTGGGCGACGCTGTCGGCACTCCTGCTCTGTCCTTGAGCAATTCCGTTACCCTTCTTGATCACCTTATAGTCGTAACTGCCATCCTCCTTCAGACCATCCAGAGAACCAACTATGGAGGTGATGGGCGCGGTACCTTCGTCGTTGAATTCGTTGGTGCCGCCCAGTTGATCGTATTGACCTGTTCAAACAATGTAAAGAAAATCAGTTGTTTAGGGAACTGTTAAGTGTTATCTTAAGTCTTGCACCCAAATTCCCTTTTTTCGAGGGGGTGGGTGTGGCTCAGTAACTAACCTTGAATTTCACTCTGAGCATAGACAGCTTCTTCGTCCGTTTTGTATTTGATGAAGAACACCTCCGGTTTACTGGGCTGAGTGGGTGCGGGCGTTGAGATGTCCTCGCTCTTCAAGTCCTCTCCCTTTTTGCTCAACACATAAATTATGGTCTTCTCTTCCTGCGGTGCCAGTTCAGCGGTGTATTTGACTTCGTCCGCGGCGGGTGCTTTGATGAACACCACCCGGTAGTTTTTCTGCGGACGGCCCAAAACCAGGTTCTTCACTCTGGGCTGATGGTTGCTGGGATCGTCCTCAGGGCTAACGACGAAGAACTGCTTGTGCACGAGCGGCGCTTCTGTGGTGGATGCGGGCGGCAGATACTTGTTGCCGCCCACCTGTTGAACCGAACCGACTGGCGCACTGGATAATCCCCGGAGGTCACCGTAAACGGGTGTCTGGTAACCGTACTGCGGCAACGCGCACGAGACACCAAGTAAAGCTGCGAGTACGACGAAGACGCGCATTTTTATTAAGCGAATTTTCAGCTGTTTATAACACTTTGAAACTTTTTTCACCTTAAAAAGGGTCGACACTCGTCACTCTTGGCAAAGGATTTCGATTTCTTTCACTTGCTTTTTTTATTGCCCTTTAGTTTTGTTTGTTTCTTTATCTCTTGTGTTATCGTCGGTCATTTATTATACGTTGTTCAGAGTTCGAATTGTGACACTTGACTAGATACACTCTGCATGGAACCACTTGTCTTATATACCCCTGCACCATCTACCAGCTTGTGTCTTATGTTAATCAGGCCTCCGGATAGGCCTCCTATCAGCATAAATGTTTCTGTCTTCTGTCTTAAATGCTTAGCCATCTTCTTGACGGCTTTTTGTAAACGGCGTGTTATTGTTTATGTGACACTTTCCTCCGATTGATATTGAAATCAGCCCAATTAAAGTCTTAGTTTCGTATTTCGACTTGTTTCTCGACCCATGAGTGGACGCCGAATGCATGGAGCCAGTTTACAAAATTCAATCGAATCGCTAATGATATCGAATGTGGAATTAATGAGCTCGTAATTAAGAATAACATACATGAAATATGTATAAAAGCGGACGAACATAGGATAGCATGTGACAGTGATTCGTTAATTCGATTCCAAGTATTACGATATCGGTAACATTTCTCCAAAGGGTATCAAGGCCATTCAAGGTTAATCGGTTCTTCTTCTTCTTCGGACTGTATCGAGGCGAGGTCAACGTGCTTAAGGTTTGTGACCGTGTTTCTTGCTATTATTGTTCGGCGTTTCAAATATTGTTTGGAATTGGATGGAATGTTAAATCTGTAATCTGCGATCAATTGACGATTGGCTTCTTGTTCCATTCAGAGATCGGAATGTCGATATATAGCGCAATAGACTACCGTATTCTTATTGTTCGTTTTTCAATCACAGTAAAAGATAACTGAAGACCGTGGAATTTAGTTTTATCGAGTGAATATCTAAAAATAAATATCATGGGAGAATCAGGTCAAGGATGATTTTCATAAGATTAGATTGGGAATAAGTGTATCAAAATTAAATAACCTATAACGAATCAACTCAAAAGATCATAATGAAACTCAAATTCAAAATTAAAGTTAATATCGACAATAAATTCTGCAAAATATTCAAAATAATATTTTAAATAAATAATAAAATAGTTATAAATAATAAATATACAATATATAAATATATTCAACTTATTTATTCATGTAACTAACTTAATTCAATCTCAATATACTATTCATAGTTGTAATACAGTCATTAGAACATCAGACTTTCTAGAAAATGGAATTCTTGTTCACTTTCTTACATTTAATACTTAATTACTTTTTAAATTAATTTATTTACTTATTTACTAATTTTAAAAACTCATTTAATGGTGCGTTATTTGTACATACATTATATATATTAGCAAATATTGTATATTGTTTGCTCAAGTGTTGAGTTTGTGTTATTTTTGTGTTTAGTTCGATCGACCTTAAGTTAAGCTCAGCTCAAGGATTTTAACAGATTCTTCTGCCAGCTTAAATCAAAGTCCATTATATTTTTCATATTTTACTTTTTTGCTTCTTCGTTCCTTTTTTGAAATCCGAAACTATTTTTAAATGAACTGGCGACATTTTATTGTTTTTGTTTTGTTAGTTTTTGTTTTAATTTTCTGCCCGCATGATGATTTATTCAGTTCTCTAATGAAAGCTGCTCATGAATCAATGTATTAATTTTTTTTGGTTTTGTTTTTGCTTTTGCTTTTGTTTTTGCTTTCGTTCAACGCTCAAGCATTGAAGTATGTATTTTGTTATTATTGTTGCCAGTTAGTATTTGATAATGATGCTGATTTGTTATTCCTTTTGTTGCTGTTGTTGCTGTGCTTTAGCTCAATTGCCATTGAACTTGAATAGATGAAAACTTGCAAATTATGTAAAAATTCGCCAGCAATTTTGAGCCATGTCGCCAGCAGCCGCCACAACAACAACCACAACCATTCGATGTGGTGTGATTTTGGTTTATTAACTCGTCATCTCCGAGAACGGACGCTAGTGTAACAGCGGCGGCTGTTTTGGAATATTTTTGCATAAATGTGAGTGATTTGGTTTAAAATGAAAAACACACGCCAAAAACGAGGGTATTTTGAGGCGCTAGAGATGTGATGAATTCCTCTATAAGAAGTTGCTGAGCTGGTTGATTGCTTGGTTCATTGGTTGGATGATTGGTTGGTTGGTTGATTGGTTGGTTCATTGGTTAAATGATTGGATGGCTGGTTGGTTAGCGAGTAACTTGTAAAACATCTGCATATAAATAGTATAAATACATGTAAATTCTTCATATTATCTATTGTTTGACGTATTAAAATTCATACAGAGCAGAATGTGTTTCTCTCCTCCTCCTCAATCTTCACCCTCCTCCTTATTTACTTCACCTTCTCCCTCATCCGTCCTCCTCTTTACTTCTTCCTAGTCACCTTCCTCCTCTTCACCTTTCTCGCTATCTTCTTCATTCCTCATCTCCTTCACCATCAAACGGTAATATAGACATCAGCCGCAATCTGTCAAAACGAACAGAAAGTCACCATCAGTTAGGAATTCATAACGACATTCTTCTCTTTCTGTTTTATTTATCTTCCCTCCTTCATTTTAAAAATTTTTTTATTTCTTTATCTTCGCAGTTTTGGTTTTCATACTTTTTTTTCGTTTCTCTCGCTGGTGATCTTGGAAAATTTATTAAATCGTTTATATTCATTGACAGCCAAGCAGGTAGATTTTAAAGATAAGCCAGCCAGTCAAAGAAATCACCTCAATCATGATGGTTGAGGAGTGAGTGAGAGGGGGATTGTGGTGAGTGAGTAGTGCAACAAATCGTTATCGTCATTGTGATAAATGAGCCCCACTTGCTGTTGGATAGGCTGTTGATTTGAATTTAAATTCGAGTGTAGAGCTTGAAATTTTAAATTTAGACCACGTGTTTTGTTTTAAAAACTTAAATGTTATCAAGACGCTGAGATATAATATTGATAATTGATATCAAAAGAAAAGCAACAACAAAGAAACTAGCATTATATTTAGGCTCATTTAGTTAGCATTTATTTAGTAGCATTTTGTTGTTGCTTTCTGAGAGAGAGAAATATTTCTTAGCCTTGCAATTAATTTGTTTTTAGGTTTTCGGGAAAAAATAATATTTCGATCACCTTGAAAATAGTTTTTCTTAATTGCGGGTCCAGTTTTAGTTTCAATAAAAATATATATATATACATATTTTATTTAAATAAACGCATTTTTACGTTATTTAATTAATAAAACACCAGCATAATTTATAGGTTTTTGAATAACTTTTTGAAATACAATATTTTTATAAGTCAAATATTTACAAATAAAAGAAATCAAGGATAAGAAAGGTCAAATGTGACATGCAGCTATACAGCCGACTGTATTGCAGAAAAGTTTCATTAAAACTTGTGCAACTCTAACGACATCCCACGTGACAGCAGTTAATAGATTAATACTACAACAACTACTTGTGAAGAGTTGGCAGGTGAGTCTGCTGAAAGCTGTTGTCTCCGGAGTCTGCTGCTGAAGTTGCTATTGGCGAAGTGTCACTCGACTTCTGACCTTTAAAGTACTTCACGTCATCGCTGTGCTCATTGGAATCATCCAAAGCACTGTATTGAGCTTTAAAATAAATAAAATACATTAATATACTGTTCATTACATCAAACAGTGTATTTTGAATACTGTAGATTAAATATTGTTCATTATATTATATTAATATGTTGCCACTGTACCTTGGATCATGTGTTGAGCCTGAAGCGCCTCTTCGGGTGTCTTGTACTTGATGAAAAACACTTCTGGCTGGTTCTCGACACCTGCCGGTGGCTGTGTCACCACCTCAGCACTGACGTCCACAGCTGGCGGTTGCTTAGACAGCACGTAGATGGAGGTTTTGTCTTCGATAGGAGCAACGTTGGCAATAACTTTGACTTTCGATGTGGGCGAGGAAATGGGCGCCTTAACGAACACAACGTGGTAATTCTTTCGGGGACGACCTACATTAATATAGCGCACAATCGACTGTAGGTTCTCCTGCTCCTCCTCCTCCTCGGGTGGCGAATGTAGGTAGAAGTGGGTAGTAACAATCGGTTGTTTGCTGGGGTAGAAGGAGGCGTGAGTCTGTTGGGGTCCGTAGTTCTCTGTGCCTGAGGAATCTGGCGAGTATCGTAGAGGATTGCTTTGGCTGGTTGTCTCAAAGCTGTAAAAGTTGTTTGAATCGTCACCAAAGTTACTCGTAGTTTGATCCTGGTTGAAACTGATGGCTCCATTGAACGATCTGAAACTACCGCTGTTGCTGCTACTCTCAGAGTCCAAGTTTGAGATGGGATCGTGCAGAAAAAGTGCTTCACTATCGCCGTGTCCCGGTTCATAGTGATAACCATGGCTCAAGTCGGGGTATGAAGCGGTAAAGGCGACCATGAACACTAAACATATCAAAAGCTAAGATCCCAAAAATCGTTTTTTAGTATATTTTAATAAGGAAAGAAAGGGAAAGAAAACTCACCCAAAATGCATCCATTTTTAGAGGTGAGCTTAGTTAATCTTCTGTTTTCTGTCGGGTTCGAAATGAGGATATCAAGTCGGCTTCTCTAACTAAATTAAACTGATGCTTAAGTCTTGACTTGTCCGCAATTTTATACAAACGCTGATGATGATTAGATTAATTAAATTATTTTACTTTGTCTTTTTTAAATCTTTTGCAATAAAATCAGTTGCTCAAAATTGCGATTCAAATCGCCGATTATATTGCACCGGGATGCTAATTGTTTTTTAACTCAAAAATAAATGAAGTTTGCCAAATCTGAGCTGATTACTTCGAATTCGTCCCAAGCTGCTAATTATTGGAACAGCAGTATTGAAAAAATTGCTTAAACCTCAAGTCTGCAACCGTATTGAACTGTGGTTTTAAAGAAACGTCAGGCGATGATTTTTTGTGTCATTAATTGTGTTAAAATCTGTTTTAATTCGAAATCTTCTTTTCATTTTTTAAGATGGTTGGCAAGCTTTTCGTGACTCTAATCGTCTGCAGAACTGGGAACTTAAAAAAGCGCTGGTACATCTACAGGCCATCTACGGAATATTTCCATTCTACAAAGTTAGCATTGAAAATCGGTAAGAATTTCTTGTGTTTCCATGCATCACAACGAGTATAAACATGCTAAAACGAGAAATAAATTATTTGTTTAGTTACAATAAACCACACGATTACATTATTACTTTGGATGAAGGCGAAATCGGTTTACCAGATAAATACTTCTATAATATCGATCCCAATGATGAGGTAAGTAATTTGAAATCCAACTAATTTCCAATACTATTCAAATACATAAATCAGGGTTTCGAATGAAAATAAACGTTATCCTCTTACAGATTGTACGAGGTTATAAATTATTGCTGCGCGATTTCGCCATCAACATGGGTGAGTCTTCATCTTCTTCTTCCTTGCTTTGTTCTATTAAAATAGAGTATAGATAATTGCAAAAAACCCTGTTTTAAATAATTTATACCAGGCATCGTATCAAATGAGGCAGAACTGTTTGCCGATGAGATTTTTCATTACGAAAAACGTATTGTGAATCATATTAACGCGGTGCAGTCGTCCGATGATGTACGTAGCGTAAACGAGATAAAAACCTTGGCAGAACTTCGGAATAAAGCTCCATCTGTGAGTCCAACAAGTGAAATGAAATTCCTGTTGCGATGTTTAGACATCTTAAGTATTGTTTTCAGCTTCCCATTTTTGAGACGCTGCAGGCCATTTTTCCCCACACGAAAATCACCGAGGAGACTGAAGTATTGATACGTGACGTTGAAGTGTTTAGCGAACTATCGACGGTGGTTGCCACATCGGATAAAAAGTGGGTTCTTTTATTTTAAATTTAAATTATCATTCATTCGTTATTCGTGGTGTTAATTTTTAGACCTTTGAATAATTTCATTATCTGGTCCTTGGTACGTCATTTGTTGCCGCATTTGTCGAAGGAATATCGAACTTTAGTGGACAATTTCGACAATGCAATTTATGGTGAGTAGAAAGAAAGCATTGATTTTATTTTCTTTAATTATAAATGTGTAGAAAAGTATGTACTAATTAGATATGAAAATGATTGAATTTTTTACAATGAAATTACCGGAAATTTAATGAAAATGAATACTTAAAAATATATATATATGTACTATAAAATATATTTCAGGACGTACAGCGTCATATCCTCGATGGATGATATGCTCCAAAACAGTGCGTGAGTGGCTGCCATTCGCTGTGGACGCTCTGCAACAGAATCCTCATTTAATACAGGTTCGTAAAAAGTACAGTTTTCGAACTGACTATACTCCAAACAAACAAGAACATAATACCTATCCCTGATCTCTGATCTTTTCATCTGCAATTTTGTTTCGGAAAATACAATAATTAAGTCATCTTTATTCATCTGTACCCATGTTTTCAGTCATCTCAGTCGGCGGCATCTACGCCAGCGATAAACAACCTTAAAACGCATCAGTTACCGAACAAAACGCACGGCAACGATGAGTTTTTGCGCCTCGTTTACCACACTCTGCGGAATCAGCTGCAGACTTCAGTGGAGCAGGCAGATTGGATACAGCGTCCTTTCAAGGACTTCATCAATGAAAAGGTTTAAAACAATATAGGATATACAGAAAAATATATTAATTGAATCCACTTACAGCTCACTTCCATGCGTCTGCAGATAGGAATTCCAGAAGAGGCTTTGGCCACCAAATCGTACATCAAGGACTACTACAACGAGTTGCTGTTGAATAACCTCTTCTTTGTCGAACATCTGGAGTCGATTTGGAGTTTTCGCAAGGCGCGCATGGAAGAGAAACTGAAATCTTTGACCATAGTTGACACGTGAGTAAAAGTTTGAGTCATTTAAATTGATTTATTTTTAGATATTGATAGAATTTAGATTGATAGAAGCTTTAACTTGATTTGAGTCTGTTTTCTTCTCCTTCACACTTCAGTATCATCTCGGAGATGTATACGCAGCCCGAACCGAAGCCGGTGGCCTACTCGAACATTTTGAACATGCTGATCATATCGCGTAGCATCGTCAACACCAAATATTATGACTACAGATACCCAGTGTAAGTTGCCAGATCATTTTTTACATCGCATGTCCTTCTATGATTTTTATGACCTTCGCTGATTTGTTGGTGGTGTTTTCTTTAGGGCTGTTAATTTTGCTCGCATTGGTGCCGACATCGTTGAAACTCTTATCGACTCCATCTCCACGTTTGTCGAACAGTTCAAAGCCGAAAGCCATCTGTCGACGTCGATGCAGCATGATAAATTCTTGGAAATATTTAAAGTGGATGCAGCCTGCATCACGGCTGCAGAGGAGAACAGGGAGGATCTTCAGCAGCTAGCTGAAAATGCAATCAAGAGTTTCCACAGCACTCTCAGCGCTGCGAAGATCACCGCGAGAGCGTTAAGCTCATTCATTTCGGCGATCGACAGCGCGAGTCCCATCATTGGCGCCTCCATCAGCGAGGACCTGAGCTACGAACAGCTGCATTTGACGCAGCGGCATCGTCTGCCCGGCTTGCGGTCGTACGACGAAAACGAACTCTTTACCCTCGCCTACATGCAGAAGCACTGCAGCACTTCGATAGCGGACAAGGATTATGCGAGAATAAAGCCACATGTCGAGAAGAAGCTGGCGGAGAGATATTTGTAAGTTGACCAGAGGCGAAACTTTTTCCATGTCTGTGTCATAGCAACTTTTAATATATTCTGTTTCCCATTAGATTCAATGCCACCTGGAATCACATCCAATTTCTGCCGCGTTCCTCCAGCTGTTCTGTACCCATCGTGCGATGTGCAAATATACTTTAGAGGAAGTGCTCGTGTAGTTGGGGCACCAGATGTTACCAGACTTTGTAGACTTACAGTGTAGCCACCTAATCTAAGTATTTCTGTACACAAAAAACACCATTTAAGCTAGGTATTTAAGATGTTTTATTTCACAAAGCAAGTAATTATTGATCACTCAAGCAATTCAATAATGATATTTTATAAAATTAGAATTAATGTAGTAACATAAAATTAAGATATATAGTAGACACTAGATTTAGTTGAAAATACATGTATATGTATGTTAAAATTACGAAAATTTTAAAATAAAAGTGACGTTTTTAATTTAATCAATCAACACCAGTATTTTTAATGTACATTATTTTTAACTCGTTCTTCATTTCATGCGTTTTATTTTCAACCTAGAATAAAATAGAAAGGACGGGGAGTAATCAGTTTCCTTGACGGCCCTCTCTTTGGTCAGCCTGGACAAGTCCCATCAAAGAGGAGATACCCATGATCGGTCTGACGAGCAGTTGGCGAGCCTCTTCGTCACTTGAGCTCCTGATGGAGACCACGGATGCTACGGAATCCATCTTATAGGGTTGGGTAGGGGGCTCGATGACCGGCGGCTGAATATGTGTACCATCGCCCTGTTCATTTGGAGATAATGTTATGGTCAAACGAGCTCCTTCATGCATCAGATAAAATGACCGATCTCCGGCCGGTCGACGACCGACGATCGACGATGTTGAGGAGTTCGGATGCTGATTGTTTCTGTTACTGTTGACGTCTTGGTTCTCCATTTCTTCCGACAACTCGAGTGACGTTTTCAGACCTGTCGACACCAATCTAAGTTGTGCTGATACATCTGAAATCCTGCTTATAGCCTGATCAATCATCGTCTGCTGCTCGGCCACGTGGGCGGCGAGGATTTTGTTGTGCTGGATGACATGATCTTGAGATCGGCTCAGATTGAGGATTAGGTTCTTCATACTTTGTATGGCGATGTCGTTATTTTCCTGCGTCGTCGCCTCCGACTGTGCCATCGCACCTTCCAAGAAGGCTGCCCACTTCATGTCCACCCACTGGCAGTCTTTGGTTTCACTGTCCACCATCAGTCCCAGTGTGGCCTTCAGTAGCACATCCGGCTGGAAGGACTTCGTATCGAAGGGGTAGAACTTCATCAAAGCACTTGTCGGCAGCTTCGAGAGCCAGTACTTAATGACTGGTTCACATTTATGGAGGGATTTTGGCTTTTTTAGAGCCCGCAAACTGATTACGTTGTCGTCCTTATCGACCTTCTTTTTTCTTAACCTTCTTTCCATTGCGAGGTCTTCGAGAGTAACCTGTTGTACTACTACGTTGCACTTTGAGCCGCCGGAAGTAACTTTTAAAGAATTGCGAGAGGCTGCCAACAGGAGCTTCTGCATGCTGGTGACATTGGGGAAGACAGCCACATCGTCAACTTTGCGCTTTGATCCTTTCTTCTTCAGAAGGCGACGCCATTTATTTTTTATTTTGTTTTGTTGCTCCATTGATGAGAGTTGGTGTTCAATTTGTACCTCTTTACAATAGGTAATGTTTTAATAATAACGCTTTAAAAATCACTAAAAATTTTGAAAAATTAAATTGTTCACACAAGCGAACTGAATACGGCAAATTTTGTGTTACTTATAATTTGATAGATATTGAAAAATTATGACTGAATGAAATCAGGGCAAAGCAACCATGTTTTTTATGAAAAAATTACGTTAACTACAGTATAATGAATGAATAAAGAAAGAAATGAATGTTTGAAATGGAATAAAGCACCAAAAAAACCAAGCAAGAAGGGGTACACATGTTAGCAACATATGCCAGCGTCATAAGTAAATGTTGCTAGCAACATATAGCTCGTGGAATCTCTTTTTTAAATACATACTTAATAACACTCTGTGAAAGAAAATGAAAACCCCCTGAAACACTGTGAAAGAAAGAAAACACATTTGATGACATTTTGATTTTATTTTTTTACATAATTTATTTGTTTTTGTTTTTGTTTATTATTCATAGAGGAATGTGTAGATTTTGTATTCTTGTATTCGCAGCGTTGTTGGTTTTGTATTTTTTGTATTTTAATATTTTTGTATTCTTTGTTATTGTTGTTTTTAGTTAATAACGATTTATAAAACATTTCATAATCTTAACAACTTGGTTTCTTTTGGATTTGGTTTTCTTTTCTATAACAATAACAATAATAATTATAATCGTAATAATAACAGTAATAATAATAATCATAAAAATAACCATAATAATAGCAATAATAATAATCTTCATCATCATCATCATAATTGGATTATGATAGTAATATTGTATAAATTAATAATTATTTCATATTCATAAGTTTTATATTCATATAATTATTCATTTTCTTTGTTTATCTGCCTCTTCTTTCTTCTCTTTCTATTTTGCTTTCCATCGTAATAATAAATATTTTCTCTTATTTTCTTCTTGTTCTTGTTTTCTATACTAATTTTTAATTTTTACTGGCGTTTCTTTAATACTTGAATTGTTTGTTGCTTGACTGATTTCGTGTCGGTTATTTTGATCGGTTCTGTTGTGGTTGTTGTTGTTGTTTGGGTGTGTTTAATATTTCTTATTTTGTTGTTGGTGAATGCGTTTTATTTTATTGTTTTCCGTTACCCTTGCTTTAAATATAATCATCTAATTTGTTTTGTTTTGTTTTTTCTCTTAATTTCTTTTATTTTCTTTTCTTTTATTAAATTTTAAATGTCATAAGCTTCATTTACTTGGAATTGTATAGTTTTAAGTACGCTTTTTTGTTGTTGTCGTTAATATTTTACAAAGAAATAAAAAATATTTAATGATCTGTACGTGAATTTAGAATATTTTGAATGGTTTTTGTTTTTGTTTTTCTTCTCATAATTAAAATTTTGCACTGTGAGTGGATTATTTCCCAAAAATCAAAAGTATGCTCAAATAAATGATGAATTGAGAAATAATATAAGAGTTTCGTTTATTGCTTTCTTTGTGCTTCTCTGATTTAATTTGATTTTAATGCTTAATGTTTGAAATTTAATTTCCAGTCTTTTTTAATAATAATGCAAAATTTAAGCAGAGAAAAATAAGAATTCTATGATCAATTAAAAGTTATTCTGCTTGTCGTTGTTGTTGTGGTTTTAATTGGTACAGAATACGAAGCAAGCAAGATTTTGGAAATTCTTAAAATTGGCATAATAATTGAAAATGTACTTTACTTTATTTATTTATAAATATTTATTTATTTATATACAGTGAAACCTCTACTTGCGGACACCTCCCGCAGGCGGACACCTCTAATAAGCGGACAGTTTCTTCAGTTCCTTGGCGTTCTTCAGTTCCAGTTCAACTATCCCGTAGGCGGACACCTCTCGCTAACGGACAAACTTGCTCTGACGATCGGTGTCCGCCCACGGGAGCTTTCACTGTATTTATTTTTATATAATTTTGGCAATTTTTATGTCTCATATTTATTTAGTGTTTGTTCTGTTTTGTTTTGTTTTTTTGTTTTTCTATCAATAATTTACAATAACAACTATTTATAGTGTTTATTTGTCTTTTCATTAGATTAAGTTTTTGTGTTTCTTTAAAGTTTTGAGTAAAAAGCATTATTTTATGTTTAAGCATCAAAAGAAATAAAAACTAAAAAAGAAGCTTTAATAATTTCAGGAGAATCAACTTCAATTTCGATATGTTATTTATTTATAAGTTTTTCATAAATAATTTATGATGAAATTTCATTTATAATTATAAAGATAGAAGATAGAAGAATAATTCTTAAGTTTCAAATTAAAAAAAAGAAAAGTTTTAGAAACAAAACAAAAATAGAACATAAATAATTCGGATAGAAGAATAATCTATAATATATAAAAAGAATATAAAATAAGAAATGCAATGAAAATGTTACTGAAATAAAAGATACTAACAATTATTATTATTATTTGGTTCAAAATTAAATGCTTCAATAGTTCTTAATTCGAATTCAACTGAACGCAGTTCGGATTCTTTGAGCTCATATAGAAGAATAATTCACAAAATCAAACGGGGTTGTTAATATAATCGAGTTTGCGGTGTATTCACTACTACCGAATAATTAAATCACTCAAAATTTTTAAATTTTAATGTTCGATATAAAAAAATGCATCATATTTTTCTTGAGTATTGAATTAATTTAGATTAACTTTAGATTCTTTAGAATGCTCTACTAACTTTTGATTTGCCGTCTGATTTTTTGTTTTGGTGTTGATGAGACCCGAAAGGTTTGGGTTTTAGTTTTGCCATGATTGACTTCGAAAATTGATCGTAAGAAATGAATACAGAGTACAAATCATTTCGAAAAAACTCTCAAATAATTATTTAATACATTCTAAAAAGTTTTTGAGTGTTTTTATAAAGATTTAAATACGCTTTCCTTTTAACTGGATTTCGAGGAAAATGTCTGAATAAGAATTGTATTGAAAATTAATAAATAAAATTAAATTTAAATATAAATATAGGGTAATTTGTTTAAATATTAAAACAGAAACACTTAATATTTAAATAAGTTTCGTAAAAAATATTTCTTCGACTGAAATTATAATTAATTCTTCATAATTATTCTTTATTTCTGTTAGTAAAATTTTTTATAATAAAGAAAAAAGCTTTTGTATGAATTTTTCATCACTTCGTTTTTTAATATTTTACATTAATTTTGTTTTATGTTTTGTTTTCGTTTTTGTTTAATGAATAACAAACATATTCTGAGAACTTCAAATTTTGTGCGAAAAAATTGCCTATTTTTTGTTATTGTTTAAAGTAAATAAAAGTAGAAAAATATTCATAAAAAAAGCAAAGCGAATTCGATTTTGTTGTTGTTGTTTGTGTGCGTGGACGGTATTCAAAGCTGTATTTTAATATTTGTTGTTGTTGGTTATTTTTTCTGGCTCTCGTTTTAATTTTTATATATCGTTAATTGTTGTTGTTGTGGCTTTACATTATGTACACTTATGTATGTGTTTTGAATTCAATGAATTTTATAGTTGAATGTGGTTGTTGTTGTTATTCTTCCTCTTCTTGTATTTTAGTATTATTATAAATATAAAAAGCAAATTATAATTGCGTGTGTGTGTGTATTAGTGTGTGTGTGTTCAGTCGGCTTAATTTTTCAATAAAAAATATTTCACTGTTCGTTTTTTTGTAATAAAAAATATTTGTGGGTTTTTTGTTGTTTTTGTTCGGTGTGTCTTAAAGATTTTCTTCTTCATTCATGTTTTCAAAGTGGTCCAAAAGTTGTTGTTGTTGTTGTTGTGCCGTTTTCAGGTTTAGTTTAACAGACGAAGATTCCGACAGTTTTTCGAGGTGAACAGCCTATGTTGAGATGAATAAATAAAGTGTGGGCCATCGGATGGTTTCTTTTTTAGTTATTTAATGCAATTTAAATTTTTTAATTTATGTAATTCTATTTCAATTATTTGATTCAAAAAGAAACCAGGTGATGGCTCACTCTTTAGTTATTCACCTCAAAGCACTCTATTCACCACGGAGAACTGTCAGAACCTTGAAAAAGTGAACAGAACTTCTTGGGGTGAGAATTTCTTTGAGGTGAAACTTAGCGGCATTTATGGTGGAATTGCAGTTGGGGTTGGAGTTGAGTATAGAAGCGTTTTTAGAGTACTGTTTAAGTGCTTTACAAAAGTTGAAGTGTACTGTAGAGATTGTGTTAAGATTTTGATAGTGATAGGGCGAAGGAGGAAGAGGGCAGAGAAGGAGGTGGAGGGGGGTCGGATGGGGGTCTTTTAAAGCTGTTGAGTTGAGGAAAAATGTTGTGTTTATGTTTTTATAAAATAATTTTTGGACAAATAAAAGCTTTTTTCTGTTGCTAATTTGTTTAAAGCCTGATTTGAAGAAGAGTTGCTTTTCTAGTTGTTGCTGGTTTGTATTTAATAGAATTGAATTGAATTTAATTGAATTGAATTTTGGTACTTTAGTAAATTTGTTGCTTTAGCGCGTCGTTGTTCCATATGCGAAAAACTGGAGAGTGGAAGTGGTTTTGTATTGGAAATAAATTGTTGTTGTTGGTTTTCAATATTTTTTTTTATATTTAATATTTACAAGAAATCACGGTGTATTTGTGTATATATGTTAGTCTGTATATAGTCTGTGTGTATGGTGAAGTTTTCTTTTAGTTTTAATTGTATTCTGTTTTTCACTCGAAACTTGACGGCAGTTTTTCTTAAATGAATTCATTCATCGTCAGTTAAAACAATTGATTAATTCATTTATAATGAAATCTGTAATGTTTTGTTGTTGCTTTTTAGGAATGTGTGTGTGTGTGTTTTTGCTGTTTGGATATCGTACATAATTTTGAATAGTTTTGTTCTTGTTATTGAAATGGCTTTACTTTGAGTTGTTGTTGTATTTTTTATTTTCTAAAAAAATTCTTAAATAATGTTCAAAGTAATTTGCTGAAATTCGCCAATTATTCTAATTATGTGATTTACAATTTGTTGTGTTGTCTTGGTTGTTGTCTTTGCTGTTGTTCTGTGGTCGTTTTGCTGTGTTGGTTATGGTCTTTGCTGTCGTTTTGTTGTTGTTTTGTTCGTCTTTGTTGTCTTGGTTGATGTCTCTACTGTTGTTTTGTTCGTTTTTGTTGTTGTTCTTCGTCATTGTTGTTATCCTTCTTGTCGTTGTTGTTGTTGATTTTTCTAAAAGTTTAGTGAAAGCTTTGTTTTTACTTAATTCGATTGAAAATAATTTTCTACCATCATCATCATTCATTTGATGTACTTGATATGATTACTTAGTAATCATTTGTTTTTTTTTTTTTTAAAACTATTATTTTTGTTGGCTTGTTTTTTTGTTTTTTGAAATTATTCAACTGTACTAAATCACTGTATTAAATACCATACATAAATCAAAATTAATATCTAAGCGTTTATTTTTACTTGCTGTTGCTGTTGTTGTTGTTTTTGTTGTAATCGCCGATTATCTACAAAGTATTTCTGTTGTTTTTGTTGTTGTTTGTTAATTTGTTCGCTAATTTATGAAACTTAATACATAATAATTCTAATGATATTCATTCTAATAGATTTGTTTTAAAAAATCTTTTCTTGTTGTCTAAAGTTAAATCATTAATCATTTGTTCGTTTTTTGTTATTGTTGTTGTTGTTGTTTTTGATGTTGTTGTTGTTGTTGTTGTCGCTATATACCCTTTCGTATCTATCGCAGATCCGTTTCTAGACCGCTTTCGACGTCGTTTCTGGCAGCAAACGCATCATTTCTCGGCGCCAATGCGTTATTTTATATAAATTATTAACTATACACAATGAAATGATTGAATAATGAAGAAGAAGAGGAGGAGGAAAGAAGAAGAAGAAGAATTAGCTTTTGATTTTTTAAGGGGTTTCTTGCTGTTGTTGTTGTTACCTACCGAGTAGTCAGACGTCAGTCTCGATGCTCACCGCCAGCGCGCTGTTGTGACGCAGATGCAAACTATTCGCAGCCGCTGCGGACGACGGCGGCCGCAACCCGTTCTGCTGCTGCTTGTCGAACGACGTCTGCTGCACTCTCAGGAACGGATGTCGGCCGGGATGATCGGTCAAACCGGGCGTGGCGTCGATGCCATCATCCAGATCCATGATGTCCGAAGAGGATTCGGAGAGCGACGCCTTCTTTAAGTGGAGGCCTGAATAAAAGAGAGAAAGAGAGAGAGAGAGAGAGAGAGAGAGAAGAGTGTAAAGAGTGAGTGAAGGAGAGAGAGAGGGAGAAAGACAGGAAACCGACCTATAGGACCCGGTAGATAGGAGCAGCTCGTTACGTGGTTGAAGTTTTGGCTCTGCATCTCCTCCTGATCCGTTTCCCGATGATAGAAGTAGTTGAAGTTGCTGACGATGACCGGAACCGGAAGCGCGATTGTCAACACACCAGCGATCACACAGAGCGAGCCCACGATTTTGCCCCAGAAGCCGACGGGACTAAATAATTGTTGTTGTTGGTATTTCACAAAAAAAACAAACAAATTAAATATTTTTTTTGTTTTTGGTTTTTTAGTTAAAACCAAATAAAAACCAAAAAGTAACAAAAGACAAATGTTGTAAAGAGAGACAAAGAAAGATAATAACAACATGTGAGTTCTTTCGTTGCTTTCCGGAGAGACAACGTTTTAAAAGAAAAAAAGATTTCCATAGAAATTTTTACATCAACTTACATAATATTAAAAAAACCAAAAGAACAATAAAAATAATGAAAACGAAAATTTAACAGACACAATTAAGAAATATTTTTAAAGAAAGAAACCAACGAAAAGAAAAATTAAACATTTTAATTGTAGAATCTCTAAAATTCAATGATAATGATGAAAAATAATGAGAGAGAGAGAGACAAATGTTATGGAGAGCCTAATGTTCGAGTGTGAGTGAGTGAGTGAATGAATGCGAGAGAGAGAGACAGAGTAATAATGGTTTTATGTTTCTGATGCTGCGAGTAGATTCAATGGAGGAGAGAAACAGAGACAGAATGAGATAGACAGAGCGAGAGAGAGAGAGACAGAGAGAGGAGACTTGGTTGATATAACAGCGAGTTGGGGCCGTTTTAAAGTTTCAATGATTTGCGACAACAGCGACATACGAAGTAACGTGTTACGTGTTACATGCTGCTCATCGTGATTTTATGACTGATCGAACTGGTGTAAAAACTGTTCTGAAGGGTTTTTCTTTTAATGAGTCGCTGGAATCGTTGTAATAATTTGTAGGTGTTTTTTGTAGTGTTGACGAGTTTATAAAGAATTGTATTAAAAGAGAGAAAGAGAGTTCCTAGTTTGTATAGAGAGGAGCTACACTCGGAGAAAATAGTCAACAGTATTCATTATTTATATAATATGTGTATTTGTGTACGTATATATAGATATTAATATATATTAATATATACTGTAAGAGTATATAATAGTTATGTAAGAAATTAAGAAAAATCTAAAAGCTTTATTCAACTTAACGTATATAATATTTTTACTTCGAGGTTGGCAAGCGTGCTTTTTTGGTTTTTTGAATATTCTCCCTTTTTTATTCATTCTCTTTTATTTATACTCAACTATTTAACAAAAGCATTTCCAACAACATGCAAAGTAACGCTTATTAAATGTTTATTTCGTGGTATGGGAGGGGAGGGACTGGAGATTATAGTGAAGGATGTATTGAAGGTGGGAGTGGCAATCAAAAGTGATAGACATATACTAGGTATGCAACGGTTCGTATAGTGTTCTTTTTTACTCGTAATTCATTATGTAGACATAATAGAGAGAGACAGAGACAGAAACAGAGACAGAGAGAGAGAGAGAAAGAGATAGAAATAAAGAGAAAGACAGACATAGAGGATCAAATGTATTGTTCAAGTTGTTGTTGTTGTTTTCATACGACATTTAAATCGACTAAAGACAGTAATAATCACAACATGTATATCATTGCTTATTTTGTAGTTAGTTTTAAATGACTTACCTTGTAACTGGTTGCATATTTTTAATTGGAAAAATCTTTATTTTTTTTTGATAAATTTGGTTAAAATAAACTCGGTTAAATCCACTTTATGTGTGTATACCATATGAAGTGTTATATAAAGTAATAGTAAAAGTGAATATTCTTTTGATAAACAGTTATTTGTACAAAACATACGAGAATTGTTCGAAATGAAATCTAATAAAATGTTTGTAATGTCTTAAAATTAGATTTTCCTTAGTATAGATCTTGTATTTACTTAAAAAACTAACATTGTTCGACTTAGTGACTAAAACAAGATTTAGTGACTAAACCAGATTTAGTGACTAAAACAAGATTTAAGGACTGAAACTAATGATGGTTAGTTTGACAAATATAACTTATATAAAATATAAATAAATGGAAAGGATTATAAATTAAAATATGTAAATTAAAAATATATCTAAAATCTACACACTTTAAAATTTCCTTCTAACATTTAATTTCAGCAATTAACTCGTTTCTAATTTGTAAAAATACCTAAAGTATTAACTTAGAACAACCGAAATGTTTTTAGTTTTTATTTATTTAAAATGTTTGTTTGAAAACAATATTAAATACACTACGATCTCAATTTTGAAGTAATTATGAAGCAAAATATATGAAAGCACTAGGCTGTCAGTAGAATTTCTATAGATTCTGTAGATTCCAGGTCTACATGTTGATACTCGTACTCACTTTGGTACACTACAAACTAAAGCTTTGATCTGCACAACTCAACTGTCTTTTGATTGATTTAAAAACGCGTTGAACCAAATATATTTTAAAACAAATACGATATTCAAAAATATGAATGAATCTAATTAACTCACAACTAATGATGAATTTTGTTCGAATATGAAATTATAATAAACATTATTTATTGCTGCTAAATACTGAAAACTTCATTACTTTTGTAATTATTATCTAATATTTCTACTTGTTTAAAAAAGATAATATCAAAAACTAATCACTAATTAACATTATTGAAAGGTCACTAAAGAAGGTCATTAAAGGTTAAAATTAAAGTGAAAAATAATATTTTTAAACAGATGAGTTTACACACAATTTTAAATGAAGAAAATAGCTTAAAGTTAAACTAAATTTAAATGTTTCTAAATTCTGTAAAAATGGACCTGAAAAACTCGACTGATTTGGGGTCAATTAAAGCCCCCCGTTAAAAATTCATGTAAAGCAAGTGTTGGTGGCTTCGAATGTCGAACTTTTACCAACTCTACACTATTTTTATTTTCTATAGTTTTATAATCTTTCTCAATTCTCATCTTCTTGCATATGAAATAAGTTTCAAACATCGGAGACATTTTATTAAAATATTCAAAAACCAAAAACTTCATTCACAAAATAAATGAGTGAATGTTTTTTCAAGGTTTTTCATTTGAGTTTTTCACTTTAAAGCTTTTCACTTGCTTTACATAAATTTCTCAGTATGGTTTTTATTTTTTGGTGGTTTCTTAAATTCATAAATTATTTAAATAAATTCACAAATGAAATAACTACTTTTTTAAATTAATTTTTTTAATAATAGTTTTATTATTTTTTCTTTGTTTTCATCACTGTTTGTTTTTTGTGTTAGTGTTTATTTGCTTTGTTTCCTCTGTTTTTCATCATTTCTATGTTTCTGTGTTTGTTTCTACATTGTTTGAAAATAATTTGGTTTTTGTTGTTGCTGTTGTTTTTTCTGTGTGTGTTTAAATTAATTTTATATATTATTAAACATTTTATTAATACGCGGCGAATTTAATTGATGTATTTTTTTGCTTTCTGGTTTTTTTTGTTTTTTCTTTTTAAATCTCTTAATGTTTTTCTTACTTTAATTCTTCTGATAACGCTTATAAAACATATTATATTTTTAACAACGCTTTCTTATCTATCTTTAGTAACATTATTTTTTATTTTACAATAATTATTAATATTCTACATAGTTTAATATTAAGAATTAAACAATTTAATTTAATTAATTAATCAATTATTCAATGAATTAGCTTTCAATAAGTAATTATAGTAGTTAGTCTGCGTAATGAGTAAAATGATTTTTATTCATTGATTTAAAAATTTAAAACTACTATTTAAAAAATTCTAAGAATTTTTTTTAATATTTACTATGAATTCATTTAATATTAAAGTATTTTTCTGGCGTTTAATATTTTTTTTGGTTTTTGTTATTGCATAATTTTATTTACAAAAGCTTTTAGTGTAAATAATAATAATATTAGATAATAATAATAAAAAATATTATATTAATAATAATAATACGTTAATATAATTAATACATAACACATTAATAATAATAACAACAATAAAATCTATTGAATTATAAGAACTAATAATAGTATAAATATTAATAATAATAAAATTGTATAACATTTTCATTTTTTTATTGTATACTTTATATATACTTTATATAGTGAATAAATGAAATGATGTTAAAAATCAATAATAATCAATAATAATATATGTATATATCAATATATATATCAATAATAATATCATTAATAATATACCGTATATATATCGTATTTTCACGCTATTTTCCCAGTCTTATTTATTATTATTACATTTTATAATAATTAAAAATGTAAAAATTAAAAGCATGCATATGTTTTACTAAGCAAGAGAAAAAAATCTTTTTGCAAAATTTAAGTTCTACGTACCACAAATTTATGCCTATTATTTATTTATTTTTATTCCTATTTTTTATGGATTACTGTTTGAATTGATTTCTTATTATTTATGGCATAATTTTAGGTGTTTGGAAAACATGACTACGATTGTATGTATTTTTGCTTTGTTGGTTTTCTTATCTTTGATGTAATTTATTTGTTGTGTTATTTTTATTTATTATTCTTTCACTTGTGTCATTTTATAGTTTTTCTAATTAAATTACTTGTGGTGTTTGGTTTTTTATTGATGTAAAACTTATACAATCGATATGTTTGCTTCTTTCTGACTTTTTTGCTTTAGCGGCGAAATTAATATTTTCAATAATAATAACAATAATAACAATGGCGATAATAATAATTGTATTCATAATAGTAGTAATATTAATAATAATAAGAAAACGAATACTAACAATAATAATAATTGTATTAATAATGATAATAGACTAGGTTTTCATTGTGAAATGAATTAATTAGTTTAATTTACGCCTTTTTAGACATTTTCCCAAAATTCTACTACACACGAAAAACGTGAACAACAACAAAATGCTATCAAAAACTAATGAATTGAATAATCTAACTAATCAAAAGCTAATCCAACTAATTTCACTTTTAACAGTTTTGACTTTTTGTGTTTTTATTTTCTATTTTGTCTGCATTTTTTCTTCAAATATTTACACGTTGAGAAAAATATATTTTTGTGTTTATTAATAATTTATTAAATTCATTATTGTTATTCTAAGCTTTATATTAGATGATGTATGATGTTGTTTTATTGGTTAAATATTTAAATTACAATAACAAATACTTTTAAGCGTCTTGCGTTTTTTCTAATACTACAAAAATTTTATTTTTATCTAAGTTTTTTTTCTACATTTTTAGGTTTAGGTTTTTTGTTAATAATATTTTTTTTTGTTTGTTTTTAGGTTATATTTTTTTTATATTTGTATTATATAATATAATATGTTATTATATTTTATATCATATTTTTGTTTAAAATACAACGGGTTTTTTTTTTGAAAATTATTAGTAAACAGTCAAGTCTAAAAAGGAAACCAAAATAAATCCTTCGAAAATAAGAATAATTAAATTATTTAACATAGAAAACATTTCTATTGCTTATATATTGTATATGAGGACTAAAATAAAGATTTAAAGAAGATTATTTAGAAGATTTCGGAATTTGAATAAATATTATTAAAATTTATTAATTATTAAAACTATTTTCAGTGCATTTATTTTGAGAAGAGCCACAAGAAATGATGTTGGATTGAATTATATTGAAATATTTTTCTAAAACATTGTCTAAAACCTTTCAAGGCTCAACAACTTTTTTAACGGACGGCATACCAAAAAATCTGTTAATTAATAAGAGAATAATTAAGAACAAAAAGAAAAAAAGCACATATTAAGCAAAAAATAAATAAAACCAAAAAAATAAAGAAAAGTAATTAAATGTTAACAAATAAATTTAACAATAAATTATAATAAATAATTAAAAACTTATGAATACACACATAATATTGCTAATAAATTGAATTTATATGAATTATTAAAAGTAATGATATTAAAAATTGAAGTAAATAAGTAAAAAAGTATGGAAATAAATCAAAGTTTTCATTTGAATTAAACGATTTATTTTCTTTTACTTCGCTATTTTTACCGTTACCATTACAGCTATTTACAATTACACAATACATGTATATATGTGTGTGGGTATATATTGTATATTCGTATAAATAGAAATAACTAAATATTTTTTTTCTATTCCTAACTAAGCTCAAATTCGAACTAAACTAAAACTAATTTTAATTTTATTAAGTGACAGTTTCTTTGTGTTTTGTTTCTATAACTAAAAATGGACTTTTAACATATAATATATTTAATGGCATTAATATAACTTTTAACAAGTAGCAACCAAAGAATTAGTTTCGAAATACAATATTTATACACTATTTTACAAGAGCTGTAATTTAAAATATACGCGTAAAATTTAAAAATTATAAAATAGCTCAAATGAGAGAAATTGAAATAATTTCTATGCTGCAAAGAAAGACAATTTAAATTGAGATTAGAAACTGTATAAACTTAAATAGTATTGAATTTAAAACGAACTGAAAGACTAGAAAAACTAAAAGTTTTATTAGCTTCAATTAAAATCATAATAAAATGGAATTTTTAATTAAAATTGGAATTTGAAAATATAAATTAAAAATAGAAAAGAAACTACATTTTGTAAATCGAATTGAATAGAAAAACCAAAATATTAGGCAGCTTAAATAAAATTCAAAATTTTTCATTTTATTTCACTAATAAATTTATTATTATTTTTTAAACTATAATTTAAAGCAGTTGTTTTTTTAATCTGTTTTATTACATTTTTACAAGTCGTTTTTTAGGTTTAGTTTTTTTTTGGTTTTTGTTTTTTAGTTTTTGCTTGTTTTTGTTTTATAGTTTTTGTTTTTATGTTTTGCTTTTAGTTCTATTTACATATTTTTACATATTTTGTGTTTCTTTCTGATGTTGTAGGTTGTGTTTCTTAATTCATCTAACTAACTAAATATAATATCATCATCATTCCTTTTTTAACGCAATTCTTCCAGATGTCATTTGTAAATCATTTAATGTTGATTCCGTTTTACGATTCACTATGAACACATGTAATAAAAGAAAGGTTTTCATATTTGTATGTGTGTGTGTCAGGTTGGGGCTGTGTGTATGTTTGTGTGTGTTTTTGTAACCGTTTAATAGATAGTTCTTTAGATTAGTTGTTTTCCAAGTTTTGAAAAGTACGGTAGGTAGGATTTTTTATGTTTTCTGTTGTTGTATTTTCAAAGTAAAAAATATAGGATAGGCCTGTTTATTTTGCCAAAATCGTTTACCTATAAAAAAAGAATTCAAATTTAAAAAGTGTTAAAAAAGTTGAAATAAATGAAAGTTTAAAAAGAAACCAGCCGATGGCCCTATAACATCGAGTATTAAGTTGTGAATTCTTTAAAAATGCGTTGTTTCGAAAATTGTGTATGAATCGCTTGGAGAAGTTGTTAAAAGAAGTTATCAAAAAACATCAAAACGATTTGATTCGATTGCGTTTTGTTAATATTAGGAATTTCACGAAAACTTTCCGTAGTCGCTTCTTCTTTGAAGAAGTCAGTCAAAAGCTCGTCTCTGTCACTCTTCAAAAATGTTCACAAATTTTGAAAAATCGATAAGAAAATCTGGACATTTTATAATGTTTTTAAGACCTTAAGGGTCATCTTTACAGTTCTTTGACAGTTTTGTGACAGTTCTTTGATGGTCCTTTCCATAACACTTTTTTGACAGTTCTTTAAAACTTCTTTGACAGTTTATTATGACATTGAAATGAAAACGTGGAAAAATGCGTATTATTTGTTGTTGCTTATCATCTGATTGGTTATGAATAAATTATAATTAAATCACATTTAACCAAAATAAAATAATATAAAACTTCTTAATTTTTTATATATTGTACACAACTTTTTGCCTTATTAACTTTTTACAATTTATAAATGGCTATTTTTTTTATTGGGTTAAAGACTAAAAATAAGAAAAATTAAATTAAATGTGAAATAAACTCGTACTTTAATTTAAAAAACAATTACAATTAACAACTCTAAAACGGCTTAAATAATTAACAAGTTTAAATTAATTAATAACAAGTTAATGTAGATAACGAACTTTTTAATTATTTTTTTTCTTTTAATTTCTTTCAATTTTTTTTTCTATACAATTTCTATACATTTTTTACCGAGCTTTAATTCGCGTTTGTTTCTTTGTTTGTTTTTAAATAATTAATAATACTAAAAAAGTTATATTAAAATTAAGATTGCATTATTATGTAATTAAGTAATTATTTGCAACTTTTGTTTGTTTTTTATACATCATGATTTTGGGTTTCTCATTTTATTAATTAACTAATTAAATTGTAGATAATGCAGCAGCAGAAGATGAAGAATCATTAATTTAATAAATCTTAAAATTTGTTGGTGTTTCGCTTGTTTTAAATTTGAATTAATTTTAATTTTAATTGATACGGGTTTGTATATTTATTTATTTCCATTTATTATTTATTTTACAATATTAATGATAATTTTTAAAAGAAATTGAATTTACATTTTAATTACATACTTTAAATAAATGACTATTAATTAGTTTGTACAAACTGCGCCTAGAATTCGAATTCGTTCTGAATAATAATTTTGCTTCTTTTTGTTTTTGTTTTTTGTAATTGATTCGTATTTATTTTATTTAGTTTTAGTTTAGTTATAAGTTTTTATTGGGTTTTTCTTGATTTTTGCAAGGTAAAAAAACACAACGTTCAGAAAATATTTACAACAGATCCTAAAATTGAGTAACGAAAAAATTTATTACAGAAAATGTATGAAAAGTGAACGAAGTGTTTAACGATGAGAAAAGGGATTAAAAAGAAACGTAAACCGATTTTAATTGTTAATTATTAAGTTATTGTAATTTATTAATTAATTTTTTTACATTTTTTTATCATTTCTTTTTTATGTAGATTTTTATAATTTGTTCATTAGGTTTTCTTATTATAACTCAATTCAATCCTTTATTTTATTGATTTTCATTTATAATTTAATTTAATTTAATATTGTTTAGATTGATTTTTGGAGAAAATGAATTTTTACTAAAAACTATATAATTTAGTTGTTTAATATTTTATTAATAACTCAAATTGATTTTTTTGGTTTTTATTTCAAATTTTATTGTTCAATTAGACTGAAAAATTGAAATACGAATTTGAAGATTGAGATCTGTTCGTTAATAATATTATTAACGATAATAAATAATATTTTATTTAATAAATATAAATGTAAACATTTAATTTAGTTTGTAATAAGCAAGAATTATAAAAAGAAAATTTAAAACATAACCAAAACGTAAAGATTATTAAAGTCTGAAAATTTGATATTAAATAAAATCAAAGAAAAACAATTGTAATTTTTTGTTTTCATTACGTAACCAATTTTTGTTGTTGTTGTTGTTGGTTGGATTCTGTTGTGTCTGTGCGCGTGGACGGTTTTCAAAGCTGCTCTTTTTTATAGTTTGTTTAATTTTAAGTTTAATTTTTATTTATTTTAATTTTGTTCTGCAATTCAATTGAATTGAATTAATTAGCATGAATTTTCATAATATTTTATTTACATTTCTCTAAATATACTCATAATTATAATTTGAGTTTTTAATTTTTATTTGTATTCTTAAGTTGTATTTTTTTTATTTGTTTTTTCTTGCATCTATTTTAATTTTTCGCTAAAGTTATTAAATTGGATTTTTTTCAGTCACTTTTTTATCGCTACTTTTGTGGTTGTTTAATAATAAAGAACAAAACTTAAAAGATTTTAATAAAGTTTAAATAAAATTGAAAAAAAGTAATAAACATTAAAATATGAGAATAAATACATTTTTAATTCTAAGAATTAATAAAATATGAATTGAATGTAGTTAAAAATAATTCAACGAACAAATCTGCGATTTATTAAATTTTTGCGGCTTTAAATTTTTAAATTTTAATTATAGGACATTTTTGTTAATTTGACTTTAATTTGTTTTAATTTCATTGAGTTTTTTCAGAAATAATTATTTATTTACTTTCTTTCTTTGATTCCTTGTAAGAAAATCTAAGTTTAGTTTTTTATTTATTTTTGTTGTAGGTTTTAATTTAAGCTTCTCTTTGCGCTTCTTTTTCTTCTTCTTGATACTGTTATCGGATGCAGTCATTTAATTTTATTTATTTATTTACTTTATTAGTAGTTAAATTCTTTGTATTCATTTTTCATTTGTGATTCTTTTAATCCTGCGTGATGTTTTTTATGTTAGTTTTAAAATATTTGTACTTTTTTACGCGGGTTTTATGTTAGGTTTTAATATTATAGGTTTTACTGTATTGGTTTATGGGTTTTGATATTAATGAATACTTTCTCTGAGTGAAACGAAGCTTCATATTTTTACAATGAACTTTAAAGCGCTCTCATATTTTCAACTTTATTGTTATTACGTTATCATTGAAAGATTTAATTAAAAACATCAAAAGAATATAGAAAATAACAATTGAGAAAAAGAAGGAGAACACGAAATTAAATTAGTTTATAATATGCATGTTTTTCTCATGTTTTGTGTAATTTTGTGTAAATATTTATTTATTTTCCGTAAAGCATTAAAATTGTGTTGTGTTTTTAGTGTTGTGAATTGTTTTTCTGTTTCTTCTATTGTGTCTTTTTATGTTATTTAAAATATGTAGTTATTTTCATATTATAAGCATTAAATGAAAAATACTTTTACCCTTTTTTCAAATGTATTTACAGGTTTTTTTAGCAAATTGTTGCAGTAGTTTTTTATATTAAATTCAATCATATTTGGATTTTCTTTTTACGGCAGTTTTTCTTCTTTGAATTTTAATTATATATGAATTAATTTGTTGATTTATCGTCTAGTAAATGTCTAGAATTATGATTAGCGAGAGTGGTTTTATGTTGAATGAGTCTGATTGTGTATGTTTGTGTACTTTTGAGGGCGATAGAAGTCATGGAAATTTAATTTTATGGAAATATAGGGTGGGCCATGGGTGGGTTTCTTTTTTAATTAAATAATTTATTTGCATTATATTGAATAACTTAAAAACAAACCAGGCGATGGCCCACACTTTATAAGACTTAAAAAACTGAAAACTGAAATTTGTTTAAAAACTTAATTTGGTAGGTTTTTTAGCATGTTTAACATGAAATAGTGTTTTTTCCAATCTGTTGTTTTTGTGGTGGTTTCTTACTATATTACTTTCTTTACTTTGCTTTTCTTTTATTTCTTGGTAAGTTTTGAATGAATTCATATTTTATTTACTTTTTTACGTAATTGGATTGATTTTTATTTTATTTTATTTATTGTTTTGTTTATTTTTGAATAGGATTTTCTTTAGTTTTTCTATTTATATTTTCCAATTAAGAGTCAAGGTAATGTAGTTGTTGTTGTTATTGTTATTATTATTATAATTATTGTTCTGTCTGTCTGTCTGTCTGCATTTCACACATGTTTGTTTTAAGATTTGTTAAAGAGTAAGTTTTGGTTTCTTAATTATTTATTTATCTCTATGAACGGCACGTTGAAAATTTTGTTTTTGTGTTTTTTTATAATACATAATCAAATAGTTGCTAGTTGCTGGGTTGAAATTTTTTTACAATAGTTTTTTTTTCCAGTTAAAGTTAAATTTTATAGTTAAATTAATGCAAATAGTGTTTGTTTAGTATTCTGTCTCTAGTTTGAAATGTTTCGATGTTTTCTCCTATTTTTTGTTTTTGTTTTTGTTTTGTGTTTGTGTTTGCTTCCTTTTCTTTGCTTCGCTTTAAGTTTCTTAGTTTATTAGCAGCATTTAACTAAACAGCTTTCGCTGTCGTTTCTGGCGTCCAACGAAACATTTCACAAGGCCAAAAAATAGCGCGAATCGTCTTTTTTACTAAATTGGAATTAAATTTGTTTAGAAGATTAGACAAAAAATAACATAATTGTTGAAGTGTATAATTTTAGCAGCTGTCTGTGTTGAGTAACGTCAGTTAAACTCAATTTAATTTTTAGATTTTATGGTTACAATCTTCAATACTTTGTATATTGCGCTAGATATTGAATGACCTGGAACGTGAATGACCTTAAAGTGGAACTTACCCAGTAGTCAAACGTCGGTCTCGATGCTGACAGCCAACGCGCTGTTGTGTCTTAAGGTCAGCGTGTTTCCGCCGACGGACTGCTTGAATCCGTTCTGCTGCTGTTGTTGTTGCTGCTGCTGTTGCTGTTGCTGCAACTGTATTTGCTTATCGATCGATGGCTGGGCTCCCAAAAATGGAGCCAATCGACCAGGATGATCGGTCAGTCCTGGCGTTGATTCCACACCATCGTCCAAATCCATCATATCCGATGAGGACTCAGACAATGATGACTTCTTTAAGTGTTGACCTACTTGGAATGTCGATAAAATAAAACGGTGGTCAAATAAGTGAAAGGGACAGAGAGCGAGAGAGAGAGAAAAAACAGAATCAATACAGTACAATAGAAAAATGTACTTATAAATGTAGTGAAAGGAAAGGAAATGAAGGGAAACAAGGGATGAAAAGGAGATGAAAAGACGAGAAATGAAAGGAAAGAAACGGAAAAGGAAGAAAGAAAAGCAAGGGAAGGAAGGAAAGAAAAGAAAACGAAAGGACAGATGGAAAAAATGGAAAGAAAGAAAAGTAAGGAAAAGAAAAGCACGAAAGGAAAAGCAGGAAAGGAAATGATAGGAAATGAATGAAAGTGAAGGAATAAAAGCAATAAAAAGAAAGAAAATGAAAGGAAATGAAGAGAAACGAAAGGAAAGTAAAGTAAAGAAAAGGCAATGAGGAGAATATAAAGAGGTTTTTGAAGTTAGGGAGATTTTGTGCTTTGATGTTTGTTTTTGGCTTTTGTACTTTTCAAGACTTACCTAGTGTACCAGGTAGATATGGACAACTTGTGACGTGGTTAAAGTTTTGGCTTTGCATCTCCTCCTGATCCGTTTCTCTGTGATAGAAATAGTTGAAGTTGCTGACGATGACCGGAACCGGCAGAGCGATTGTCAAGACACCAGCGATGGCACAAAGTGATCCCACGATTTTACCCCAAACGCCGACCGGTCTGAATGTTTCAATTTCAATTCGGTTCAATTTAAGGTGGGGAGCAGTACGATTCATTAAATGTAATTTAATTTAATTTCGTTCGTTTCATTTCGATATTCATTAATCGGGTTTGGGTTCAATTTCAGGTGATTCGGATTCGGATTCAATTCAGTTTCGGGTCGTATCGTAGATCAGATCGAATCAAATCGGAACGAACGATCGTGCGAGCGATCGAGCGAACGAGTACGAAGGAACGAACGAACAAATAAAGTGAAAAATAAAAGTGAAAAATGTAATAATTTCAATTCAATACAAATTCAAATTCGAATTTGAGAGTCAACAAAGTTTTTTTCAATATAACAAAATAAATCAACATTTTACGATACGATACGATATACGATTGCATAATACACGAGTATAAAAAATATTATTATTAAGAATTGTAAGTAATATTATTATAGTTAAAGACGAAGAAGAAGAAAAGGGTGAAGAAGAGAGGGAGAGGGACGAATTACAGATTATGTTATGTTAAGTAAGTGTTATAAAAAGTGACTACATTGAAAACCTTTAAGAGGAGGGGCGAAATGGGCGGAATGAGCGGAGTGGGTCAACATATGCGAGAGAGACGCATACAGAGAGGAATGCAGCATAAAATAGTTTGACAGCGATAGAAGGAGAGGGAGAGATAGAGTTAGAGTGTAAGAGGGATAGAGTGAATGTGTTTGTATTGTGAGAAAGAGAGTGTGAGAGAGAAGGAGATAGATATAGGAAAAGGATAAACTATGTGATTGAGTGTGTAGTGAGAGCACGTGTAGTGTGAATTCTATTCGAATGTGAATTCTATTTTTTTATATATTTTTCTAGTGAATTCAGCTGATTAATAATAAAGCTTTAACTACAGCTAATATTTATAGTATCTGTGTGCTTATATATATATATTTAATATTTATATAAAGAGTATATAATGTATTAAGTATGTGTTTGAGAATTGATGTACGACGAAGAAGTCAAGAGAACGAGATGAGGAAAGTTATGCATTTTATGTAAGTATGCACGATGTTAATGTCGAAGTGAGTGAAAAAATGATGAATTGGAAAATGACCATTAATGAGAAATGATCAAAAACAAAACTAGATCGATGTCTGATCAATTATAAAGAGTCAAGGAGAGAAAAAGAGGTTTATAAAGAGAGAAAAATAGAGGGAATTAGAGAGATAAAACTGCTCTCTATCATGCATTGTATCATGCAAATACAACGAATATAATAGTTCAGTAGAGGGATCGATTGAGAGCGGAAGTGAGAGAAGGTCAGAGAGAGAGAGAGAGAGAGTTTGATTTACAATCGAAAATAATAAAAGAAATTCTAAAAATAGTGCAAATAAAAAGGTTAAGAAATTTGAAATTATGAATATAAAATTAAATTTGATATATTGTATAAATAAAGTGATCAAGAATGTACATCTGTGTATAAGATAAGAACGTATAGAATCAATTTTTATGATAAGAAAGCGCATTCAAATTTACAATCGCATGCTTCAGGCAGGAGTTAGAAAAAACTGAAAACTGAAACAAACTCAAGGAATTGAATGATGTGAATTATAAATGAATTGTTAAGAAAATTTGCA
This sequence comes from Myopa testacea, assembly GCA_949629155.1. Lineage (NCBI taxonomy): Eukaryota > Metazoa > Arthropoda > Insecta > Diptera > Conopidae > Myopa > Myopa testacea. Next base: position 4,237,789 of record OX451345.1, on the reverse strand, counting down.
AAACTGTGAAGTAACGTGGATAGAGCTTTAAAAGATGTGGATGCCTTTGTTGTTGTTGTTTTTGTTGTTGTTGTTGTGTGCTGACGACAGTGCGACTTTAGATAGTGTAGATTTTTTAATCGATCAAATAAATGATTTATAATAAAGAATTTAAAAAATCATTTTGAAAAAAAACAGTTGAATTTTGCTTAAAACTGCAATAAATTCTATTAAAAATAATGTATTTATGTCATTCATTAGTAGTGATCAGGAACGATGATGATCATCATCTCAGATATGATCATTGCGATACCTTATAAAGGGTGGGCCATTGACTGGTTTCTTCTTAAAATTGCCATAAATGAAAACACGGTTCAATGCTTTTCAAAGCTTATTGCTTTAATGAAAAAAGTAGTAGTTAGTTGTCAATTATAAAAGGAAACCAGCCGATGGCCCACCTTTCCATATACATAAATATATGGTATTAATAGAATGAATAGAATAGAATGATCAAAAACTGATCGACTGCTTGATCCACTGTGATTGATGAAGGATACGTATTAAAATTGCAATGATTTAGACGAATGATGATCTTAATTCATGGAAGTCTCAATTAAAGACGAACAGATATGAAAATCAAGATCATATTCGACTTGTTTTGAGAAACTTCGAATGAAAGAGGGAGGGTGGAATTATTGTTTATTAAGTAATAATGATCATGAGAGATCAGAGTGTATTTAATAATAAAGTGTAGTTGTGTTAATGTCATTCTGTTCGATGACAGGTGTCCAAATGGTGTTGATTTTGATCTTGAATCTTGAAATTATCTATTAACCTTGATCTATGAAGACTCTAGAACAAATGATTTAGATCATGGACGAATATATTAACCCCTAATTCGGACCACTTCTCAACTAGGAAATGATTCAGAACAGAAAAAAAAAAGTGTAAAGTTTCCAGAACAAACAAAAATATGCTAAGGTATGAGTGAAGTTATGATATTAAAACTTTAGTGGGGAATAAATACTTATCACGAATTATAAGATAAGATTAGATAAAAATTCAAAATTATGTTAAAGCAGAACAATAACTACTGGAGATTGGAAGGGGGCGTGGTTTCACTTGAAAGTGATGACTAATTGACTGTTGTTGTTTTCAATGACGATTGATTTAATGAGTTTGTCATATAAAATAGAAAAGAAGAACTGAATCAAAGAGTATATTGTAGTAGAAAATTTAAAGAAAAAACTACAAAACTTAGACAATTAACGGAAACGTAGTTAACGGTTGCAAAACAGTTCCTAAAAATAGAAGAACTCAGTACAAGATGCAAGATTAAGCGTCAAAACTCAACAGATGCGTGGTGAGAAAAAGAAATGAGAGAAGGTGAGAAGTTGGTGGTGAAATATAGTGAAACGAGTAAACGGGTGGTGAATTGAGTTGCACGAACGTAGTACGAACTCAAAATGAGTTGAAGTGAAAAATTGATTGAGTTTGAGTGGATAGGAACAAAAAAATTGAGTTGAGTTGAGTTGTGTTGAGTTGAGTTGAGCTGTGTTGAGTTGAGTTGAGTAGAATTGAGTTGTGTTGAGTTGAGAGAACAAAAGCTGGAGTTGAGTAACTACGGCAATAAGAATGAGAAGAGGACGAAAACGATCAAACTAATATCGAGTTTACGAACTGATTGTTTGAAAGACTGATTGGTTGATTGACTGATTGATTGATTGACTGCTTGGTTGATTGCTTAACTGACTAAGTGATTGACTGATAGATTGATTGGCTTTCGACACTCGATAATAATAAATACGTTCGTTATAATATATTGCAACGAGAGAGTAGAAATGAAACGTAGAAGAATAACGAAAACGTGAATCGAAACGAAAAAGTGAACGTAATCGTAAACGTAAACGCAAACGTAAGAACGTAAAACAAAGATTCAATTCAAAGATGATGTCTCTTTTAGTATTAAAATTATTATGATTATTATTATTATCATGTTTTTTATTAGCATTAATATTAGTTTTGTTTGCATACGTCATGTCACCATATCCAACGGTTGTCATGGTAACGACAGCCCACCAAAAAGCGTCTGGAATTGATTTGAAGAAGGAATTTTCGCTTCCGGCTTCCGCAAAATAAACAGCCGACGAGAAGAGAACAACGCCTAGAAAATGAATCATAAAGTTTGGTTGGTTTCCATTGTTTTTTCTGTGGTTAGTTTTGAGATTTTCTTTTTTCAGTGTTTTTCCAGATTGATTTCAGATTTTCTTAAACTTTTTGAGATTCAAAATTTTTGAATTTTGAGTCTTTTTTTGAGAGTTTTCTTTTGGTTTTTTGTGTGGAGATTGGAACGAATTTCATGTTGCGAATTATAAAAGTGTTTTTTTTTCTTTCAATTCAGTTTGTTAGAAGTGAAAGTATGTTGTTTCATAGGAAGGTATGAATCTGTGTGTGTGTGTGTGTGTGTCTGTGAGTAATTATTTTTAATGTAGTCGTCTCTGTGTTGATGAATACTGACTTCAGTTGAAGTGGATGTATCTGTGAGTATCGTACAATAATGGGTGATTATTTATAGTAGTTTTCAATAAAATTAAACAGGCTTTTAAATATGTTTTTTCGGTATTTTTTTGCTTTTTCTTATACAAGTTTTTTTGATATTTTCTTCATTTAAAAATTAAATTTCTTGATATTTTTTTGGTAAGTTTTTTTACCAAATTTCAATACTGATTTAAATTTCTTTGAAATACTTTTTGAGTTTAAGATTTTTAATTTTAAAAAGAAAAGCATATTTTGTTGTATTTATTAGCTTGTAAAACAGAACTTGAGTGTATTTTGAATTTCTGAATATTTTTAAAAGTTTTTAGAATAAAATGAATTTAGAAGTATGTATTTCTAAATATTTATTAAAAAAATTTTGAAAATAAAAAATTGCTAGTTTAACAAGAATTAAAATGAAAAAAGGAAAAACCAAATAAATAAACTACTCATTTATTTTAGTTTTGAGAGAAAAAGGAAACTAAAAAAGATTTGATTTTTAATCCCAAGCAGAACTCACAATGGAATCCGTGGATTTTCTTATGCGAGAGTATAGAATATAGAAAGAAATCGATCGAGTGGGTTGGGAATCACAAAAGAAACTACTTTTTATGAATTATATTGAAGCACGAAGAGAGACAATAAAGAAGGCATTAAAAGAGAGAAAAATTAAGTGAAATAAAAATCAATTCAACAACATTTCGTGGAACAGAAGAGCAGAAGATGTAGACGATTTAAAGACGATTGGAATGTGAACAATGGTGAGGTTGGTCAACTGCCACGCCTACCATCCCAGGAAGGCTATTTTCAGTTACACTCAAAAGCTATCTTTTGCATTTCAAGAGGTATCTATATAAAAAGAAAGAAAAAAGGATTTTAGAGGAGAACAAAAATGAATAAATTTAAAAAATAAATTGAAATTGTCAAAGTTTCCGAATTTTCAGTTTTTAAAGGTTTTGTGAACATTGTAGAAACACCCTCATAAACTATCATGTAATAATTTATATAATAATATGAATATTATATTGTATAATAAATAATAATATTACATAATAATATAAAGAATTTAAAAACAATTCATATAATAATAGAATGTTATAAATATAAGTTTGTTTTTATTTCTAAAATAAGAATCATTATCAAATAATTTACTAAATTAGTTTTTTCGAGATCTTTTCTTTATTATTATATTATTATTATAAATAACGCATATATTGTTATATTTATAATTTTTTTGTTATATATTTTCTGTAAATTATCATAATTAGATTATATTTGAAATTGGAGAAAATTGGAAATAGATATTTTCTGCTTGGGTTCGAAACGGAAATTAAAAGTTTATATAAATTTCCAATAAATAAAGTAAATAATAATAATAATAATGAAGAAGAAAAAAAAAACATGTTCGCCTTTTAAACTAAAATCACTCAATTAAATGAAGAGAAGAAAAATCAAAGAAAATTGAATTAGATTTGAAAATTTCTGTTTTTTTTTTTTGTTTAAATTTTTATTGACTTGTTTCTCTTGTAAACTCAACAACAACAAAAAAATATACAACAACATTTGTATGTAGATAAACATCGAATTTTAATAAACACAACAACGATATCAAATATGAATCACAACAACGCCGATTATTTTGCAAAAATAAAAATTATTTTACAAAAATTTTTACAATAAATATAAGATTAATAAATGAAACGAAAGAAAGGAATCAGATGATCGTCGAAAAGTATAAAAATAATAATATTAATAATAATAATAACAACAACGAGATGGGAATATTTTTTCAATCGAATTTTATAAAAACAATGATACAATAGTTACAACAGATCCGTCGTTATCATCATTATCATGATCAACAATGCAACACTGTTCACAAAGTAGCAAAACAGTAAAAAAGAGGAGCAACATAGGCATGTATTGTGGCGCAATAAGAGTAGATGGTAAGGTTAGTAGTAGGTGACCAAAATGTAGTAGTGGAAATAGTAGTAGTGGTAGAAAGAGTAGTATTAAAAGAAAAAGTAGTATTAGTAGAAACAGTAGTAGAAGTAGAAATATTAGTAGTAGTAGGAAAGATATAGAAATAGTAGTAGAAATACTAGTAGTAGGAGTGGTAATAGTAGATAGTAGTAGGAGTGGTAGTAGTACATAGTAGTAGTTAGTAGAAGTAGTTAATTTAGTAACACAGCACAACAACGTTAGACGACACTCAATTGTTTTTGTTTTTGTTTCTAAGCGCAGTGTACCTCATGTCGCCGTAGCCCACGGTTGTCATCGTGACCACCGCCCACCAGAAGGCGTCGGGGATCGACTTGAAGAATGACATTTCGGCGCCGGCCTCCGCAAAGTAGACAGCCGAAGAGAAGAGGACCACGCCTACCGAAGAGTATCGCAGAAGTTCGTCGAATTTTGCGGTGTATATTTTTTTCAAGGCACACATTTAAAGGTGAAGGTGAGTTTTTTTGTTTTTTTTTTTTTGGAGAATTTAATGAAAAGTTTTAAAATATTCATATTAATAAAATATAAATGAAAAGAAATTAAAAAACAACAACATTTATACGCAAGAGTTAGGAAAATGTTTAGAAAATGTAGCATTTTCTTTACTACTCTTTTTCGTGGTGAATGAGTTCTGCTTGGGGACTGTTTTTTTGTTTTTCTTTTAATTCATATATTATTGTTATTATTCTGATGATTGTTATTCATTTCTATTAATAGTTTAAGCTAATTTAAAATTTTCAGCTTTTAATTTAGAATTCATTATAATTTTGATTTTTCTTAACATTTTAAGACAGCCTTAAGATATTTATTTATTGTAAAATATTATAATAATAATTTAAATATTATAATTTATTAATAATAAATTACAATGTTTCGCTAATTTGAACAACAACAAAAAAGAAACAATCTAAAACTAAAGCTACAAAGCTGTCTAATTTATTAATATTGTAAATGAAATCCATTAAAATATAAATCAATAACTATTTATTATATAAAAAAAGTGCACTTGAGGGTGTAGAAAAAAAAATGGAGGTTTCAATTCAATTGATTGATATTAATTGAGGTTAGGTTAGGTTCGGCAAATCAAAAATTACTGTGGTGCAACTTAGAGAAGAAGAGGAAGAAAATAAAAAAAATTCTATTCGTTGTTTTTAACTACTCAAGAAGGTTAAATTTGCAACAGAAAGTAATTCTTTTTGGGATGTTGATACTTGGTTGTCTTCCATCAATCCGCTGATGAAGGACACAAGGTCATCATCAACATTAATATCATCATTATTATCATCATCAATAAATGACGATGGGAGGGCAATAGTTTTGTTTTTTTTTAACATTTTTTTTTTATTTTTTGTATTTATACTGAACCTTGTTCTGGTTTTGCTCAAAGTACGATCGACATCGAACTCGGTGCAAACTCAGTTAAGAGTGAGTGTGAGAGAGATTTTCGGCATTTGCCTTATTTCATACAATATAATAACTAAGTAACGGTAACAATAACTATTATAATGTTGTTAGTACGAACTGTTATAAATACGAACTTTACGAACATCCGCTAAACGCTACAAGGCAAGGCACAAAAAGAACAAAAAACCAACTCAAAAATGAAAACTAAACTAACAGTAAGAACAAATCGTAATACATAACAATACAGGGTATATATATAGTATACAGTAATCAAGAACTTAAACATCATCAAATATATAGGGTAGGCCATCAGGTGGTTTCTTTTTAAATAATTAGCTACGAGTATTTAATTCATACAGGAACCAGCCGATGGCCCACCCTTTATATATCTATAGTATATACATAACTGGTAACTAGTAAACGCTACTCTAACTATTACAGGGTGCACAAACATGGTTAAATTTTGGTTAGTATACAAACAACATTGATTGACGTTCACGACGAAGCTGGCAACAACTTCACTTCATGTGTTGTCTGTCCACGGGACTGGCCACGCCTTCCCGTGCGTGCGCTGCTGTGGCTTCTAATTTTGAGCCTTCATACTGGAGACGGGGTGGGGGTGAATCGGCGACAGTTTGTCTGGCGAGTGCGCTTCATTAAAGAAGCTCAAAGAAGTCAGAAGGAAGAATTACGATAACGTGGTAACGATAACGATAACACGGTAACGCTAACGATTACGTAATAACGATAGCGAAAGCAAAAGCGACGGCGAGTTACGAAAGCAGTTTGCATCAATGAAGCATTTAGAAAGGAAAAGTTAGGAAATTAGAAAGCGTCAGAGTTGAATACAAGTAGAGAGAGTAGACTAGAGTTTTAGCAGAAGATCGTAGAATAGAATAGACTCAAGGTCAAAGATATCGACCGCGATACAGCTGCATGCTTTACATAACAGAGCCTCTTTTTTGGTTTCTCGCAACACGTACTTCATTTATTTTTTAGTACAGATTTTCGCGCACTCACAAGACATCATCACGATCGGTCGAATCGATAATCGATCGAATCGATCAGCTGTTTCGATTCACGGACGACAGTCGCAGTTCTGAAGTTCGCTCAAAATTACAAGCGACAGCGCGTTGATTTTACTCTGTCAAAGTATATCTCGAGTAATAGACTAGAATTCGAGTAATGAAGATCTTGTTCATAAATCAGACATTTATAGAATCTTGAAGTATATATTCTCTATGCTAAGGGTTCAAGTTTTCCTTGTTACTACTTCTTTTGTGGTGTTTTTCCAATTTTTCTAAAACTCTAGAGTTTTTGTGGGTGCCTAATCTAAGCTCACACATACTATACACGACTATTCATTTATATGGATATATATGAATATGCTACGTAGGTATTTATAAATGCTATGATACCTAGTTTGATATAGAAATTAAAATTTCTAAAGTCTAAATAAAAATTGTTATTGTTTTTCTGTTTTTAATACTTTAACCCTAAGAAAGAGTTTTTTTTGCTTTCTTGATCGCCAAGACTTTAATTTAATCACTTTTTGTTTTGTGGCTTTTTTTAGAATTATTAGTGTGGCCACTGTGCGTGCCTCTGACCTTTTCAGCACTTTTGTTGTATTTGTTATTGTTATATAAACGACAGGAACAGTATAAATAAAAAAATCAAGTACAGCACAAAGCAAAAGTTTGAAAGGTGAAAAAAGTTTGTTGGTGATGAGCGTGAAAACGTTTTGCGTTTGTTTGGTTTATTATTATTTTTTTAAAAGAGTGCGAGGAAGTGTTTTAAAAGAAAATTAAAGGTAAATTTCTTGATTTAAACATTTTAATTTACTGAGTGTCGCGAAAAGAAAACAAACACCACACACTTCAAACTAAACAAAAATAAAGAAGAAACCTGGCATAATTTTAGGCTGTTTCGTACAAATTAATGCTTTGTGTTAAGTTTATTAAATTCACAAAACCAAAATTCACCAGAAAGAAATTAAACTTTCCATTAAATTGGAAAAATAGACTTTTTTATATAAAATAAATAGTAAAACTGCAAGAAACACTCGTAAAATGGTAAAAAAGTGGGCTGCGATTTTTGCACACTTTTGAAATAAATTTTCTCGCAGAATCGATTGTCGAAGAATTGATTATGTAATATAAAAAAGTATTGTAAGTATTTTTGTATTCGTGTGCGTGATTATTGCTTGTTTGTTTGTTTATACTGAATGCATTTTTTTTAGTTTTTGGTTTTGTTTTTCATTTTAAAATATTTGATTGATGTTTGATATTTGATAGTTTTTTGGAGGTGTTTTTTTGGGGAATATTTTGTAGTTTTTGGTTTTTTTTTCAGTGTCAGTGACTTTCTGGAGTGACTTACCTATAAATAAGAAAAATATAAGTAAACCTAATTCCCGCATAGAGGCTTTCAGAGTTCGTCCTAAAATTTGTAAACCCTTCGAATGCCTAGATAATTTAAATATTCGAAATACTCGAACTAATCGTATCACTCGTAATATTGCCAAGGACATAGCCTGATTCGACGACTTGTCCTAGAAATTACAATTTATACAACGGTTATCATGAAATCACAGCTCACCAAAATTAGCAATCAAATAATAATTTTGCGAAAATCAAAACGGTTCAAATTTTAGTACAATATTTTTCTAATCTTTTTTTTTTTCTTTTTTGTAAATATAATAATTCGATTACTTAAGAAAGGAAGGAGCAAAATTAAGAGAGACAACAAAAAGAAGGGAATTCAAAACGGGATTAAAAAAGAATAATTTGATTATTAATTTTTGTTTCTTTCTTTTTTTGGTAAATTTTCTTTACGTGTTCGCGTGCGGAACCCGTTCTACATACCTGTGGACTAACAGGAGCCTTTGGAAGATTTAACGTATCCTCCTCCTCTGCGATGACTGTCGCCAATGTTATAAAGTACGGAATGATTGCGATTATATCGATAACATTCATCACGTCCCTGCAGAAGTTTAACTTATTCGGACATGCGAAGAACCTGTTAAAGAGAGCGGAGCGAGAGAGAAAGAGAGATAGAGATAGTGAAAAAAATAAGAAGGAAAAAGAGAGGAAAAGAGGTGTATGTGTATAGTATAAAGTGTAGTAGAATTAATGATAAACACGAATTTATTGGGTGAGGCATTATTTTATTTTTAAATTCGAAAAGAAACCAGCCAATGGCCCGCCCATTCACAATCGGTTTATTTTTTACTCCTTTTTTTCTATAATATTTTTCCATTTTTGCAATAATAACCTACCTGACTGTAAGTTCAAAGGTAAACCATATGATACATATCGTTTCTATAAGGAAGAAAGGATCTGTGATATCAGGCACCTCGTCCTCCTCGATTTTTGTGCCGTTTGTTGTTGTATTGAACACCTAAAGAGTTTGATTAAACAGAATTAAGATTGAGATGTTATTTCATATAAAGAAAATGTACATATATCAATATATTATAATATATATGAAATCATCTAACATAAAGATATAAAATCTATCTTGTATAAGCAAGCAAGGAAAAGAGAAGCAGGATGAGCGTAGGACGGGACACAGTAATTAGCAAAAATTACTATTTATTATTAAAAATTACATTTAGCTGTATAGAAAAGCAAGGTTTAATTGAATTGTACAACTTAATGTCAAAAGTTTGAGTGCTTTGCGATTGCCTCGTTCACTTTTTCGAAAGGGAGAACAAAACTATTATTAGCAACAAATCTTAGTCCGGTCTAGAGAGAGAGAGAGAGAGAGCGAGAGAGATAGAGAATATTGAATCCATGAGGGTTCTATAAAAGAATTAAGGAAAAAAAAAGAGAATTTAATTTAAGTGGGAAATTATAGAAGAGAGAAAGATGAGTCCTTAAAATTTTGTATCTTATCTTAGAAATATCTCACAATATTTATGATGTTCTAAAGGAACTGGCGGAATTTAAGAAAATTTGTTGGAATTTTACTAGAATTAATGCCTAGCAATATGTTTAGTGTGAGCAGTAGTGAACATTGAGTGGATTTCAGGGGGGCAGGGGTCAAGGGTGCTAACAACACATTGACTAATAACGATATTCAAGAGAAACAAAAATTCATTCAAACCCTTTTATTTTTATAATTCTTTGTGCACGAAAAATTTTGACATCAAGTTGCAGAAAATTAACAAAAAAATGAAGTTGAGAAATAACAAAAAACCAACAAACAAAAGGAGAAAAAGATAAAAGCCAGAAGAGAAGACAATGAAAAAAAAAACCATATTGTATGAAAAGAGAAATAAAATCTTAAAATAAAGAACTATAATTGTGTAAAATACATGGATTATATGTATATATTTTCGTATATACTTAAATATGTGTATGTAGATCAAAGAAAGTTAAGGAATATCTATCGTATATATTAACGCTGAATTCGGGTTGGCACTCACCTTGTAATGCTTAAATTCGGGTAACGTTTCTAGACAAAATATAACAATTGAAAGCAAAATAACAAATACACTAATTATGGCTACGACTCTGGCCGCTTGTGAGCTTTCGGGGTACTCGAAGAGCAGCCACACCTTCCGCTGGTTCTCGTTGTCGGGCAGCGGCCGCTCCTCCTCCTTAATAAAGCCTTCATCCTCTCTGCGTGGGATAGTAAAGAGAGAGAAAGAGAGAGAGAGAGCCGCGTAGAAAGGAAAAAAAAACCACAGCGAACGAAAATAAAAAAGGAGAGAATAAAAAGAAAAGAAGAGAATTTAGTTTAAGAAAATTGTTGAGATGTTTAAGAGTTTTTCTTTTTATTTTGGTTACATTTCTTGTCTTGCTTTTTGTGCTATAAAATCGCATAAATTGTGTGTAATTTTGTTGTTGCTTAAAGTAGAATACGTTGCAAAAATAGAAGTGAAAAGAAGCGCCAGCCAATCACTTGATCACCAAACAAAAAAGGAAACCATTAACACATCATTTCATTTCATGTGATGGTCAAAATTGCAAAATACAAAATAATTTGAAAGGAAGCAAAATATAAACAAGGAATAATATTAAACTTTGAAAAAGGAACTTCAAAAATTGTAGACTCGAGTTTATTTGATCCAACTTCGAATCTCCGGAAGTTTGATCGATCAGTTGGTTCATTTCTTGGTTGGTTGGTTTAGTGCTCTGCTTCAGCTGGGTTGGTGTATTCGCTTCGCTTCTCTTGACTTCTCCGATTGCCCTCTTCTACGATTTTCACCTCATCGATGTTGTTATTCTCTTGTCTTCTTGAATGTTGGACGTGTTGGCGGCGATGCTTGTCGTCTGGGCGCTCGATCTCGATTTTACAGGGCCGGCCACGTACCCCTCTCAAAGTCGTATCAACAAAATTTTAAGCCGGTGGTCAAGTGATTAATGTTGAAGGTGTTTGTGCGTGTGTGTGTCTATATTGTGTATATGTAACTAAGTATTTTTTGTAAACATGTTTTAGTGTGCTCATGTATTTGTTTGTTTTTGTTAAGTTTTCCTTTATTTGTGACTGTTTGTGGCGCACGACACATTCTTAGCGCAACTACAACAACAACAATAACAATGGCAATAATAATAACAACAACAATAACAGCAACAACAACAACAGCAACAGTTATATAAACATCATGTTTGTGTGTGTGTATGTCCGCTGTATGTGTGCGTGTGTGTGTGTATGTGGATTTGTATGTTCTTGAATTATTGCAATTGTTTTTGTATTGTAAATTTTGTAATTTTATTTTACTACTCTTTAATTGTTTTTGTTTTCGTTTTAATTTTTTTTCTACACTCAAATGTTTAGAAACCAATCTGAAGTTTTGCATAATATGGCAACACTCTTACCTGAATTTATTAATTGCTTGATCACCTAATTCATAAAATTTTATTTCTTCACTAAATACGTCTAAAGGGACATTGACCGGTCTCCGTAGTCGACCACCTGAAACGAGAGAGAGAGACAACAAGAGGGAGAGAGAGCGAGAAAAAAGAAACCAAATCGAATAAATCAAATCAAACAAAAATAGAAGATGTGATAAAACAAAAATCATTGATACAAATCAATAAAAATTATTAAATAAAAGAAGCGTGATAAAATATACAATATATACATATAAAGAGCAGAACGGGGAGAGAAAAGAGAAGAAATTGATTAGTTGAATCATCTCTGGTGACAGCACAAGTTTACGTTATCTAAAATCTATAATATATATTGTATTTAAAAGTATATTTTTCAAAAATCCATAAAGAAATTATTATTTTCTATAAGTTTTCGAATAAAAACTATTAATAATTATTATTGTAGTACGAGTAATTATAGAAAATGTTAATTATTATTAAATACTAAATAAAGTACATAATAAACAATCATAAACATTAGTTTTGGCTGTTATATTGTATAATATTTTTGAATAATAAATCTACAACTAATTCAAATAGTTAATTAAATCTACTATTATTAATAGTTAACTATTAGTTGAGCGATTAGTATAGTGACACTGATTTGAGTTCCTTTCGTTTCGTTTCGTTTTACATACCGCTTTGATAATAGTATAAAATCGCATCGAAGCTCGGCCGACTACGGTCAAAAAAATATTCATTTCTTAGCGGGTCAAAGTACCGTAATCGCCGAGCTGGATCCCCCAGCAGTGTGTCCGGGAATTGATTTAACGTTCTTAATTGCGTTTCAAACCTTAACCCGCTTACCTAAAAGGAAGAACAAGAATAATAAGAAGAATTGTAATAATAAGAAGAAGATAAAGAAGAAGAAGAAGAAAAAATTTCTAGTTCTAAAATTGTAGTTTCCAAAAAAATGTATAAAATAATAAAGTAATGAAACCTATTCTAAAAGCATCTTTCAGTGAACTTTTGGCGTGTTATTTAAACAAATTACATATAATAAAACTCAATAATTTAGTGTAATCTTTTGTTCCAAATTTGAAGCCATAATTTTAGTTTAATTTTATATTTTTTTTAATATTCAATATTTTATTGTTAACAACACTTTTAAAAGCTTCAAAATAATTCAAAACTGCGGAATTGCAGCATCCTAAATAAGTGCAGGAAGCACTGGAATATAGATAGTTTAATGCACTGCAGCACAGAATGTATTCGACGGCAGGTAGATGTACTTCCGAAACGGCAAACTTTAACTTTTCTCGCGACAACCATTAAGAAATTGGTTCAAACGCAAATTAAATTGGTTTGAAACTTAACTTAAAACTGTTCGTAATATTATCAAAGTTTATATTTTTACAAATATAAACAAATTCAAAAACTTTATTTAAATAAAACCTATAAATAATATATTTAATTTTTTATTGTTGATGAAATTTTCAAATTTTCTAATGCGTTTTATAGGAAAATCACAGAGCCCTAAAAATAATGCAAAGAAAGTTTCCTAAAGTTTTCCTTCGGTTTTAATAACTTTCATCCTTAATCAAAGCCGCAATTAATGTCAGTAACTAAAAGTTAAATTGTACTAAAAATATTAACCTATTCTTAAATTTCAATACATTTGATTTTAAATCTGAATTGTGCCCTCCAAATGAAACAATATCTTTATTTCTATCTTTTTACTTTCGTTTTAGAAACCTCAAAAAATCTGGGCATCCGTAAAGTTTTCCCTTAAGTAAATAAATGGACCCATTTCAGGCTCATTCTGTACCAAATGAAAGGTCACTGAACTGTTCATTTCGCTCGTCACCAAGAACTGGGATTCACACTCCAGTTAAATAAACGCACGAGTGAATTACTTGTAAATTACGCAAAACTTGGTAAAGGAAAAAAAAGTGAAAACAAAACAAAACAAAAACAAAGAAGAACAGAAAAAGATAAAGACCAAAAATTGTGTTGGTAGATACTCACATTTATAACGACTCTTTCGCAGAAGTCGTGATCATGAGGAATGGGTTCAAAGTGTTGTGGCCCTGCACTGAAGCCATGACCTGCCCCCCCTTCTTCGTCCTGGCTGCTCAATTTCGGTAAAGACCTGAAGAAGCAAGAAGATGTAACAAAAAAAAGAAAAGATAAAAGAAACAAGAGGAAAGAGAATGAGTTGAGAGGAAGGAGAAAGAAAGAAGAATTAATTGAAGTACATAAATTTATTAACTTTATTTACTCGTAAATATTAATATTAAAGATACTGTGGTGATGTATATAGACATCATATAATATGATCTTATATGGAAATAAATATGTTTTTATCTTTTTGCTTTTTAAAGAAGTTGGTTTTAAGTGAAGACTCTAGTAAAAAAAAAGAGATGAGAACGAAAGCTTTCATCACTTGAGATCGAATCATTTGCCGTGGCTTCCAGGCGACTAATTCGCCTTCAAATCGTGTGTCGGTGCCAAAATCTTGGAAGCTGTGAAGTGGTGGATGTCGCTTGATTGCTACCGTTAAATTTCCGTGTTTTATGAGGTTGTTGAGAGGATGTCAGAAGCTGTTTTTGGCAAGCGACCTGACAACCGTTTAAGGAACCACCGCACGTGTGGAGTAGTCGTTGTTTTTGTTGCTTTGGGTGAGTTCTATGGTTGTTGTTGACTACAATCTAATTTAATTTTAGACCTGTGATTGCCAGGATCTGCCAAACAAGTTTCACCGGAAACTGATTTTGAGAGGAGAAAAATTGACTGAAAAGCTTCACAAGTAAACTGTTAATCGTCGTTGACTTTAATAATCTTTCAGCATTTTAAATGAAATGAAATTGAAACAAATTTCTTTGTGATTCATGAGAATGTCTCTTGAAATCACATCGCAGCTTAGAAACAAGGAAAAAAAAACGAACGGAAAACGAATAAAATTGGTATTTAAAATAAAAAAAGGACAGGAAGTTGTTTAAGAATGACGATTTTCAAGAGTGAAATAATGCAAATGAATCCTTGACAACAACATCGAACTAAAATAAATGGATAAATTTTTGAAATTCAATTGAGACAATAATAGCTACAGCATCATAGAATCCAGCACAGGAATTTATGATGCCTTCAAACCTTCAAGCTGACTGTTATGCGTTTTTATTGCTGTTGCTATTATAATTGTTGTTGTTGTTACTGTTGTTGTTATTGTTGCTAATAGTTTAGCCTACAAGGATATTCAATACATACCGCCAGCGTATAAGAATATCAATGAAAGAGTACGAGTTGAGGTGCAGGCAACCATCTCATGACGTCAGCAACATCAGTATTCAGTAATATAGAGAAAACATGAAGAATGCGAAAGAGCACAGAACAGAAAATGGCACAATTTTCTGATCAATGAATAGAGTTCATTGCTTTGTGGTTGAGATAAACGCAGGGGAGGCGGAGGAGGAGGAGGAGCAGCAACAGCAACAGCAACAGCAACAGCAGTTGCTATAAATAGCTGCAAGTAAGGTGAAGAATTTACAACAGAAACACCAACAACAACAACAACAACAAAAACAACAACAACGTGGTACCTGCATTAAATGCTGCATTACTTAACATCGCCGCTAACGTCAGAAGCCGTACGCTGAGCGTTGGTTTTCACTTAAGTTTCATTGATGCACACGAGCGCATTCACTCACTTACTCACTCAAACACGCTCACACACGCACACCCTCAAATACACACACACATATACAACTGCATATTCTCTGTGTATCTCACGAATTGCATGCGGAACATAATTCGAATATATAAACGCTGCCAAATGCAAAAAAATAGGTCAGTCGTTCGCCCGCGATGACGTCACTGCGCACGAAAAACTCACACTGTCTGTGTACGGTGTGTGTGTGTGTGCGTGTGTGTGTAAGTGTCTGGCGGAAGTGTGAGTGTTTGTACGTATGTATTGACCTATATAATGATAAAACTGCACAAAAAAGCTGCTTGCATTTGCTTTGATTGTGACGCCGACGACTGCGGCAACGCATATTTTTTGGTTTTGTGCTTTCAAGCAACAAATAGTTTTGCAGTAACAACGATTTTTCAGTGTAAAATTACATTGAGTAAAAATTCTCACATGATTTTAAATAAATTAATGAATGAATGAGGAAAAATATTAATTGTTTGTTAATCATACGTCGTGGTGCACTCTTTTTTTGATTTTAATTTCATTTCCTTTAATTTTATTTTGTTTTTATTTGTATTGCTATTAATATTTACACTTATATTTGCTTCAATTTTAATTTTACTCTTTCTAAATTTATATCCTTCTTTGAAAGCATTTAATTTTAGTTTTTCCATCGTTTAAATCAATCGACGAGAAATCAAATAAAATGTTTTCTGCTTTCAATTTTTATTGAATTGCTTTCTGCAGCTGAATTCATTTCAAGTGCTGTAAACTTGGCAGCACTACGCTCGAGCGAATGACGTCATCCATCAAACAACGACGGGGTGAAAAGCGACCACTTGAAGTGGGTGCTTTCATGGTTGTTATGAGTTGATTATGAGGCTGAGTGTGAATCTGGTGCTTTTGAAATATAACGATAACAACAGCAGCAGCAACAGC
Source organism: Myopa testacea (assembly GCA_949629155.1). Lineage (NCBI taxonomy): Eukaryota > Metazoa > Arthropoda > Insecta > Diptera > Conopidae > Myopa > Myopa testacea. The sequence goes on along the minus strand of OX451345.1, from coordinate 4,221,424 downwards.
AACAACAACGAATAGAAAACAAACAAAAACAACAATCAAAATACAATCAAATAGCAAAAATCACAAATAAACTTGAACAACAAAAAACACATTCAAAAAGCATGGAAGTAATAAATTCAAAGCAAGAAATTTAAAGAAAAGAAGAAAAAAGAAAAGTTTGAGGGATGAAGGGAAGGAGAGAAGAGAAAAGAGAGGAGAAGAGAAAAATCTGAACTCTCGAGAAAATTTGCACTCGATTTAAATCAATTTGGTGAACATTTTGCAAAACATTTTTCAGTTCTTTTTTCTTTCATGTTGCTTTTCAATTTGATTTGATTTTGCTTGCATTTTGGTTCTTGTTGTTGCTATTTTGTTGTTGTTGTCATTTTCGTCGTCGTCGTTGTTGTTGTTGTTGTTGTTGTTGTTGTTGTTGTCGGTTTTCTCTTCTCAATGCATCTGACGTTGAGAGCGTTGAAAAGTTGAAAGTGTCAAGGATGATTATGCTATTTTTACACTTAAACACTCGGTAGATGAGGAGAGAAGAATGTATCAATGTGTGTGTGTGTGTGTGTGTGTGTGTGTGCGTAGGCGAGTGTGTATGTGTGTATGAGTGTGAATAAGTTTGTATGTTTTAAGAGCTTCACATCAACAACCAGCTCAGGAAACGAGCTCAGCTAAGTTGAGTTTAAAGTTAAACAGCGATGTAAGAAACAACAACTACATCGACAAAAAAACAACAACAACAACAAAAACAACAAACGCTTGCCTCTCTATCAGATGTCAAGTAGACGTTGTACTGTTAAAGAGGCAACAACAGCAACAAAAGACGAAAACAATAGAGAAAAATTTACATCCGTGCGTATGTGCAACAAAAGCAAGAACAACAGCAGCAAGCAAAAAGGAAAAAAAAAAACCAAAAAAAAAGAGTAGAGAAAACAAAAGATTATCCGGGCTGTCAAATGTGAAGTGAAATTTTCCGGCATTTCTATTAAACACTTGAATTGTTTGCATACTTTTGATAAAATTGCTAGGTGACAATAACAACAACAAGCAGTAATTCGTTGCAGAGGGAGAGGGGGAGGAAGAGAGAAAGAAGCAGAGAGAGAGAGAGGAAGAAAGAAAGAGAGGGATGTGAAGATTTTCTCTGATGAAGAGTTGCGTCTCTGTTTTCTTGGAGGTGATAAAAATTTAGTTCGTGGAGAAAGAAGATAAATAAAAAAGCCAGCAAGGAGACACACATACATAAACCTACTTTCTCACATAAAGAAGATACGAAGATAGCTATAAAAGCCACGGAGAAAGTGATAAACTGAGTGAGTGATGGAGAGAGCGAAATCTAACCACACGAGTGAGTAAATTAAAAGAAAAGTCATCACGAATGCGAAAAGTGTTCACATTGGAATGTAGGTTAAACGTGTATGGATAATAAAAGCAACAACTACAACAACAAAAGCGACAAATAGAAACAACCAACATGAGAACAACACGAAAACATGAGAAAACAACCGACAACAACACGAGTTCACATCGAATGCAACTTTTTACCTCGGCAACAGCAACAACAACAACGATGACGACAACATCACCAGCCACAGCCACAGCATCCGTAATACAACAACAACAACAAATTAACAACAACAACAAATGAACAACAACAACAACAGCTTCCAATTGACATCACAAACGTCATTCATGTAAGTGGAATGCTGGTTGTTTTTTTATAGTATACTCTTTAAAACTCTTGTATACAGTATCTTATAATCTTTTATTCTCTTCTTATTATTTAGCTTCGGTTTTTGGTTTTCGTTTTTATTTTTCTTTCCTTTCTAATTTCTTTCATCCTCTTCGTACTTTTGAATTCGAGTGCAATTCTTATTTTCTGCAGCATCACGAATATTAGAAGTGGTAAAAAAGGGGAAAAATACAGTAAATGAGAAGAGTAGATGATGTACGAGTAGAAGGTGAATATTTTTAATTTTCTATGACAACTCTTCTTTTTCTTCTTAGAATACTTCTCTCTCGCATTAAAAGAAAAACGACTCAAACGACATTTCATTCGTATTCGTATTTCTAGAATATAGAGACAAAAAATGAACGACGAAAGAAAAAAAACATGGAGAACAGAAGGACGACGAAACCAAAGAAGCAGAAAAAAGACGAAGAAAAAGTATAAGAAAAGAAAAAACAGGTGAAGTGAAGAATTTCGCTATGTTATGAATTAGAACAAGTAAACGTGTCGTCATCTTCAGTCATCATGATTAACTTCGTCTTCATTCTTGCGACTTCATTAACATCGTCACCATCGTCATCGTCATCATGATTTTCACTTTATGAACGATAAAAAAAGACCATGAAGATGATGGTAAGGATCATCCTCTTAATAATCATCATCATCTTTCGTTGTTGGTTGCATACTTTCGGGCGTTTCTGCTTTCGCTGGCCTGCTTTTTGAATGAGTTGAATGATTTGGCTGTGATTTTAAAAGCTTTCGCTTCAAATGATTATCGTTGAAGTAGAAACACAAGCATGGAAATCACAACAACAACAACAACAACAACAAAAACGACAACAACTAGAAGAATAATCAAAGCAACAACATGGACATGAATGAAAAATAGGAACACAAAAATTTATTTAATCATCGTCTACTTAAAAATATTCATTTGGCAAAAGAAGTATAAAAAAAAACCGCATGGAAAAACCAAACCCAAAACCAAATCAAGTGTATACTTTAAGGCATTAAAGACCACTTGTAGAGAAGCACGAGAGGGAGTGAGTAAGATAGAGGGAGGGAGGGATACAAAAAAAGCACTCTTAAAGAAAAAATCGTGTGAGTGCGGAAAATGTAATCATTATTTGTAGCTGTAACATTGTTGTTGTTGCTAATGGGGCACTTTTAAAGTTGTTTCCTTGTGGATTTATTATACGATTTGCTGTCTCTCTTTCTCTCTCTGGCACCCTCTCTAATTCTCTCGCTTTCAATCCCGCTCCCACACTCTCTCTCTCTCTCTCTCTCTCTCTCTCATCCTCTCTGACCCTCTGTTAATCTTGGATTTTCTTTGGTCAGCAGCAATAATTTATACTGTTTCCATTCGGACAGTCTAAAAACCACATTTAAACAAATGTATTTGTGTGTATGTTTGTATGTATGCATATGTGTGTGTATGTGTGCGTCTGGATGTGTAATTGTGGTTACATACGAGTTCAAATACGAGTTCTCATGAATTTCAATATTATGGACATCTCTTTATTTGTTGTTATATTCTATTGTTGTTGTTGCCATTGTTGTTAGTAATTAAAAATTCTGGATTCGCTTTAATTTTTAATTAAGGACAGAGAATTGTCGAAGGAAATAAAAACCACCAGCAAAATCTATAAAATTTCAATCATTTTCAGTTTCTAAATTCGTCTTTTTAAAGTCCTTTTTTATTGTTTATTTAAAATGAACTTTAAAATGAAAAAATCTAAAATTCAAAATAGATTCTAGAATTGAAAATTGATTTTTAGTTCGATTTGAGGCTTGATTTGAGGCTTGATTTGTGACTCGATTTGATTTTTCAATTTTAACTTTTATTGCATTTATTAAATTTGCTTCCATAAAATGTTTACGTCTTTTTTTCACTGTTATACGTGATGATGAGGTGGTGTTTAAAATTATTGTAGGTTTTCATGTTTTTCAAAATACTCGAATGTGGTTCTTTACAATTTTTTGTAATAAAAGAAACGCTTTCTCTCTCTTTCTTTCCCTCGGTGTGTATGTGTATGTGTGTGTTGGTGCATTTGAATAACTTTTTCACATCTCTGCATAATAATTTTTTTTTCATCCTTCTTTTATAATTTACTGGGTTAGAAATAAAAAAAAACTACAAAGTTAGAAAAAATAAAATTGCAGCAAATTGAAATAATGAGCTAGAAAGTTAATACGAAGCACAAACTTTTGCATTATTTTCCGCGTTCGTTTTCTCTCACTTTCTGGGTTATTCGTTCGCTCTCCTACTCTCTCCCTCTCTCTTCCTACTTCTCTTCTATCTCTTTCTCTCTGCTGGTATGCGCCTTCTTTTGACAGGTAACGTTTTTATGACGCTTTTGCACTACATCTGCACCTGACTGCACTTGACTACTGCCATCCCCTTCATCATCCCTCCCTCTCGCACTCAACAATCTCCTCTCTTTCCGGCCCATTCTTCACGCTTTTGTTGCCTTGACCGTTTATCAGAGACAAATACTATGCAATGTACAACAGCAACAACAACAACAACAACAACAATAAAAAAACCACGCGAACGTCAATTTTCTACAACAACAACAACAGCAGCAGCAGCAACCACAAAACTATTTCAAGCCGCGTTGCCAACCAACGTTGGAAAAATGTTAAATGTTAAATAATTCAGTTGAATGCTGTTTTAGTTGTTGTTGCTTTTGTTTCTGTTGTTGTTGTTGTCTAGTGTTTATTAGCATTGCTGCTGTTTTATAATTCTTTTTGTTGTTTTTGTTGGTGTTACTGATGCTGCTTTTATTGCATTTTAGTCTCTGCCTCTCTCTCTTCTCACTGATCTTTAGTGACACTCCTTGATTGTCTCTCTGTCTCTCTCACTCTGTTTTACCTCATTTCTACAAAACACTCACTCAAGTAGTTGATCACTATTTTTAGAAACAACAAACACAGAGCGAGAGAGAGAGAGAGGGGGAGAGAGAGAGAGAGAGAGAGAGAGAGAGAGAGAGAGAGAGAGAGAGAAGAATAGATAGAGATAAAATCGTCTATGATAAAGAGAGGCGATTAAAATAAAAATAAAAATAAAAATAAACACTTTCAAGGCAATCGACATGAAGAAGATGTCAGATGCAACTCTTGTGCGACATCGTGCATTTCGGAGCTCAAATGCAATTAAATGACACCTTTTATTTTATTACACTTTTTTCCATCTTGATTGATTTCATATCTCTTCAATATCCTAACTCGATTCAACTCAATTCGAAAGTCGGAATTAATATCGCTTTTGATTGAAGCTCATTCGTGATTTTTAAGTACTCTTTGAAAAGTGCTCAGAGAGAGAGAGAGAGAGAGAGAGAGAGAGAGAGAGAGAGAAAACATTATACGAGTGTAACCAGTGTTTAGATCATCAGTCTTTTGGGGTTCGGAAGAAATGACAGCTCAAGTTGTCTAAAGTGACAAAAATCGATACGAGATAAAGTTTTGAGTGAATGGAATAAATGGACTATAACATGAGTAGAGATTCGATAATAATAATGAGTAAAAAAGAATTGAAGAGCGTTCTAATTGAGTACCGTGAAGATATCACTTTAATGAACTCTCTTCACTTGAGCCTTATATTGAGTGGACTCAATGCTAGCAGAGTGAACTCAATGCTAAAAAAGAACTCAACTAAGAGTATAAAAAAGAAATGATGTTTATTTTTCACAGATATTGAATCAATATTGAACATAGACATATTTTCATCAGTCAGCACTTCAAAAGCTCAACATCAACTCTTTTCAGGCACTCGCAAAATAATACTTGATTGAGTTCTAGTTACTTAAACTCTGCTGAATTAAAACTTCGGCTCGACTGAACTCAACGTAAGCCAATCAGTTGAGTTGAACTTAAGTTTTCTTTTCAGTTAAATTGAAACCTTCTCATGTCCAGATTCAACCATCTCTCTTGAGTTTAATTAAAACTTAATTGAGTTCACTTTAGATTCTCTTGAGTACTTTATTTTAATTGCTTAATAAATGATAGTGAGTTGCTTAGTGATAAGTAATGAGTACTTTATTATTGGTTCCTTTATTTACTTGAGAACTATTTAATCATGCTCATTAAGCAGAAGTTTTGAGAAAGTGTAGTTTGTGTAGATAATCTTTTTAACTGTATTTTTTATCTCTTTTCTAAGAATTTTCTTTTTAGTGCTTTTCTTAAATCATAACTAAAAATTGTGTTCTTATCCAAGTATTATTTATTTATAATAATATTGTATTTTGTTTATAGTTGTTGTTGCTTAAGTAGATGTTGGCGTGGTACGTATATTGATCGACCTGCGATAATAAAATCGAAGGAAAAAACTAGAAAAGAGAAGAATGCTTCCATTTTTTATACGAGTAGAGTTAATAACCTTGTTAATAATCTTGTCTAATGTTCGGTATTCATTGAGTTCCGTTAAAAACGTGAACAGCGTCCATCGAACGCGTCACCACGTGACACAGCGTCTGTTGAATTTTGTACTTTTTTCGGTGGGCGCGATTCTATTTTTAAATTATTCTCTTTTTGCTCTTCTACTTTCGCATATTTTTTCCAAATTTCAGTTTATTGCTTTCTTTAATTTATTTGTTATTTACTACTTTTTCGTTCGAATGCTCTTTAAATACTGCTCTTTATTTAGAAATGATGACGTCACCTACGACATGTGTTCGGTTGTACTTCCTGTTGTTGCTTTTTCGTTAGGTTTATTTCTGGGACAAAATAATAATAAATCTCAAGTCGTTCGAATCGCTTCACATCACCATGCAGGGTGGGCCATCAGCTGGTTTCTTCTTATGTTGAATAATAAATTTAAGAATAATTAAATCAATTACGTAAATAATGTAAATGGAATTAAATAAATCAAAACGAAACCATCTGATGGCCCACCCTTTACGATATTACAAATCGTGGTGTAAAGACGAGGTTAATGATTCCTGGGTAACGAGTTGGCAGGAGAGAGACAGGAAGAAGAAGAAGAAGAGGATGGGGTGGGGGAAGAAGAAGAAGGCCATGCGAAGGAAGAAGAAGAGGAAACAAGACTAGTTTTTAATATTTAAGAGCTTCAAAGTCTCCACAAAATTAATGTTGCATTTTTTTAACCATTTTTTTATAATAATTTTTAAAACTACTTCTTTTCTTTACACTATTTTTATATTATTTTGTAATGTCTAATAAAAATTAAAATAATGTCAAAAACAGCAACAATTTTTGCATTTTTATTCCTTGAGGTTTTCTCATCAAAATAATAAATCAATGCTTCACATGCTGCTTAAATTCTTGTTTGTATTTGTTTACATTGATTGATATAGTGTGTCTGTCTGTGTTTGTCTTTCTCTCTCTCCCTCTCGTACTCTCTCTCTCTCTCTCTTTATTTTTATCTGTGTCTGTTGTCGTGTTTGTTGTCACGTTACTCGTTACAAAACTTGACACTTTTATTTAGCGTCAAGCAAACAAAAAGTAAATCGCTTAGCTTTCAATCAAACAGATTTTATTTCAGAGAGAGAGTGAGGGTGGGAGGGGGAGATCAGTGAAGAGGAGAGAGAAGATAACGGCGATGATAAATATGAAGGAAATGATGAAGGTTTTCTGTTGTGTTTGATTTAAAGAAATGGACTGGAAAGAATCGCAAAATTAATGGAGTATGAAATCCAAAGAAAGAGAGAGAGAGAGAGAGAGAGAGAGAGAGAGAGAGAGAGAGAGAGAGAGAGAGAGAGAGTGATAGAGACGGAATACGTGAGTTTGGTCTCTCTGAGAATATCGATAACTTTAATGATTTAAAAGAGTAAAAATCATGACGCGTCTTTTTTGCTTCATTTTCATATCGATTTCTTAACAAGAAATTTTCTAAGAAAATCTCAAAAACAAAGCCACAAACAATTTTGAGAATAACAACAACCAAAACAAGAGCTTTGATCCATTTTTGAATGTTGTGATTCATCCTCATCGTTCAAGAAAGGATCAAAGGCGCCGTGGTTGTTGTTCTCTGAGTTGTTTGTCTTTGTTTGTGGGATTTCTGTTGAAAATGTTGACTTGACAGTTTTTGGTTTTTGTTTTTGGTTTGTTTTTTTTTTGTGTTTTGTGTTTGTTGTTCCTTTTTTACCCTGGCTTTTGTTATGCAAATCAATCATGACCACAACTCGTATCATACACAAAAACAAGCACACACACACACACATACACGAAAGATGTGGGTAAATGTATGTATGTGAATAGTTTAATGTGTGTCTTCGTTGTTTTAGTTGCTTTGATTTTGTTTCCTCTTGACTTTCTTTTGTACTTCGTTCATCAATGTTCATCGTAAATAAATTTCATGGTTACTCCTCCAACCTCTCTCTTTATACCCCTTCTTTTCTTGTCTACCCTTCCATCCTGTCTTTGTCCTGTATAACGTCCTACAACCTGTATATCCTATCTTTATTCCTTTCCTCCTTCCCTCCCTCCTTTCCAGCCACCTGTCCTCCCTCTTTTCCTTCCTCCCGCTTTTCCATCGTTCTCCTTTCCTTCCTCCCTCCCTCCCTTCCTTCCTGCCTCCCACACAACACTCACACACACACACACACAGACGTTGTGTGGTTTTCCCATTTTTTGTGGTTGATTTTTATTTGAAGACCTTCGAAACATTTTCGCTTTGAGCATTTTTTTGTGTCCACTAACCGGATACCGGAAACCGGAAGCTGTTCGTGCAATAAATGTGTAAGCTTAATAAATGGCTCAGAGGACGGTTGTAAAATGTTTCCATGTATTAATTGGTCGGTTCGTGCATGTGTCTGTCTTTTTGTGTGTGTGTGTGCGACTAAATGTGGGTGTGTCTTTCTATTTCGATCGTCTCTGTCCCTCTCACTTTCATTGTCTTTATCTCTCTCTCTTTCTCTTAACTTTTTTTGGATAATGTTTGATTTTTATCACGTGAGTTTGTTTTAATTGTATTATAATTCTACTTTCTTATCTTCTTTTAAAACTTCTTCATTCCCTTCTTCGCTTTCTTCTTTCTCACATTTTTCTTCGTATTCTTTCTATTCTTTTTCTTCTTCTTTTCCTGTGCTTCGTTTTGCGTTGTGCACTTTAAGTGTCTGCTTCTACGTTTGCTTCTGTATGTCTTTCAGTCTTTTTGTCTGTTTTTCTGCCTTTCTTTTAGTATTTCTATCTGTTTCTCAGTCTGTTTACCTTTAAAATTCCATTCTCAAAATAATTCTGTCACTCTCTTTTTTTGTTTCCGTTTCTATCTTCGTGAATACATTTTTTCTTGAATATTTTGTGCACTTTTTCGCACTCGAAGCACTCTTAAAATTGTGCGCCTGCATAATATTATAAAAGCGTCTTCTTCTTATAATTCTTCTTCCACTTGATCATCTTCTTCTTCCTTTTCTTATTCTTCCTCTTCTTCTTGTGTTTGTTCCTTTGTGGTCGTTGTTTTTATTGTAATTTAAGACAAACTTTATTTCAAACAAAAGTATAATAATTTTTTTACACTTGTTTTTTCGTGACAAGAATTAATTTTTGCTCCTTAAATTATGTAAGATTGAATTTTTTTCTTTTGGTTTAAAGAATATTGAAATATTTGTAGGTTAAAGAATTTGAATCTTTCTTGGAGTAAAATACGTATAGAAAAAAATTCTTAAAAAAAGAGAAGCCAAAAACAATCTAAAAAACCCCAAAAAAGGAAAATGCTTGCAAAAAAAACCTTGAAAACGTCTCAAATTCAAGACTTTTCTCAAAACGTCAAAGAAATAGAGTTTTCATTAAAAATTTTAGAATAAAAGCCCAAACTTCTCAGAATTTTTGGAAAAGAGGTTTGGCAGATTTTAAATATAAATAAAAATACGAAGTATGAAACTTTTTAAAATGATTGACACTTTATAGATATTTTATGAACAATTTATAGACAATTTATAGATAATTTTTGGACAATTTTTGGACAATTTTTGCAGAGTACATTAATTAAATATGATTTGTTTTTTGTCACAATTTTTATTTGATTCTGTACAATTTTTCGCAGTTTTTCTAACACTAAAAAGTAGCCCCCTTTTATGAGGGGAGGGAAGGGGGTGAAATTGTGACCAAGATTATTTACCTATCACGCAGAAGAGGGGGCGACGCGATGGGGAAACTTTCACCGCTCAGCGGCTGCTCGGGACGCGGGCGCAGGACTGGCGTGAGGCCCCATCGCTCTATGAAATCTATGCGGGAAATGATTGAGGTCTAAGCGAAGGTGGCCCCGTGCTATGTGGGCGTGGCTCACACCTCAGCAGAAGTTGCAGTTGCTGATGCTCTAAGAGATGAGCTTCAGTTGGTTTCTGGTGCTGATTTCGAGTCCGATTCCGGTGCCGTGTGATTCAGTTGTTCTCCGTCGTCTTCGTTCTCGTTTTCCTCCACTTCCACTGCTTCTTCTTCTTATTTTAAGTTCTTATTATCTGTGCTGCATGCTGATTTTTTTGCTATTGTTTTTCGCGTTTGATAACTAAATTTGTAGGCGATTTTTTAGTCAGTTTTTAGTTGAATTTTTAGTTCGGTTTTTAGTAGAATTTTCAGTTAGTTAGCACAATTTTTAGTTAGTTTAGTTAATAATTAGTTAGCACAATTTTTAGTTAGATTATTTAATACATTTTGAATAATTTTTCATGAACATTTTTTGTTAGTTTTCAGTTGAATTTTTAGTTAAATTTTCGGATAAACTTTTCGATAAATTTTTATATAAACTTGTATATTTTATTTGTATTTCTTTATAATTTTACTGCATATTTTTTTTTAAACATTCGTTTTTAAGTTTTTGTTTTTATTTGATTTAATTTGATTTTTGTTAATTTTGATTCTAGATTATTTATTCCTTGTGAAGTTCGTTCATTGCTTTTCTCTTCTTTTTTCTTCCTTTTTCTGGTTGTTGTTGATAAGATTTTTAAAAAAGTTTTATTTTGTTGTATTTTTTTTAAATAAATTTAATTTAAGCTGCGTGGTTTTTTCCTATATTACATTAGTTGTTGTTGTTGTTGTTGCTATTTTTCTATTACAAAATCATATGTTTATTGATATTTATTCGGTAGAATTTTGTTGTTGTTGTTGCTGTTGCGCGGTTGTTGTTGTTGCTGTAGTTTTTGGCAGTTTTTTGTTATTTCATTGAATTTCAGCTCAGTTCAGATCAGTTTTAGTGTTAAAGTTAAAGTGTTTGTTAGTCTTTTCTTCGATTTCCTTATTTAATTAAAAAAAGATAGCTTTTGAATATTGTTGTTGTTGTAAATAGACTTTTTGATATGATTTTTCTGCAAGATTTAATCAATTGTTGAGAACAATTTTTATCGCCGTTTTTAAGCTGTTGTAAAGAAAAAAACCCCATCGTTCGTTCTTCACACCAATAATTAAATTTAATTACATTGAAAGATTTGTAAAATTCAAATTACTTTTCGGTTATTATTTCTGAGTTTTCAGTTGTTATTTTAATATTTTTTAATTTGCTTCGATTTGCTTTAATGAGCACATTAAAAGTGTGTTTTAAGTGGTGAGTGAAAATTAAATGAATGTTCATCATACGACGCGTTGTACTAAAAAATGTTGGGAGGGGAAACAAAGGAAAAAAATTAATGCGAGGAGGTGAAGCGAACAAAACACACACACACACACACATTATGGAAAAATATACAGTTATGCGCATGCATTCATGAATATTTTATTGTAATATTTTGTATTCTTTTAGCTTCTTTGATCTCATCATAAATTCATTAAAAAAATCAAAGTTTTGAGGTTAGAAAATGTAAAGTAAATGAAAAGCAGAAGTAGAAGAAGAAAAGAAAAATAAGAAGAAGAAAGAGAGGAAGCTAAGATAACCAACAGTATAGAAAATGATCGAAAGAAGGAAGAAATGAAGCGAGAAAATTAAGAAATGGAGTAACGAAATTAAAAACAATGAAGAAGATGAAGGAGAAGGGGAAGAATGAAAAGAAAAAACAAGAATAGGAAGAGGAATAGCAACCACTAAAGAGAATTTAAATAAAAATGATGAGAAAAGATCAAATGTCACCGAATCAGAAAAAAGCGAATAGAATCTAGAAAAAGTTTCGTAGAGGAAAAGAAAATCAACAAAGAAACACCGAAAAATCTTCCGAAAACACCTTTTTAAGGTGGATATCTCCTGAAGATGATCATATTCTAAATAATAGAAGAAAAAATTAAGAAAAAATACCCAAAACAACGATAAACATAAGAAAGCATGGAAAAGTGATGCTGTTACTGAAGCAACTAATTAAAAAAAGAGTAGTTTAAGCAACAAAATCTAAAAAAGGAAACAAAAACAACAGCATCACCACCACAAACAACAACAGCTATAAAACAAGAAACTATAAAAACGAAAGGACTGAAAACTATAAAAACAACAAAAATAAAAACAACAAATTCGGAGAACGACAGCTTTCGACAATAACCACAACACATTTCGAGAACAACAACAAAAGCAACAAATTTCGAGAATCGTCAGCAGCAAACAGCTTGAGCCATGAATACTTGAACCTCAACAAAGTTGTGCCGAATGATTGTTGTTGTTGAGTATGGCGATGGTTGTTGTTGTTGTTGGTGGTGGTAGTGCTGGTAGTGGTACTGATGATGGTGTTGTTATGGTAGCTGTTTTTGCCTTACTGTTGAAGTTCCTTCAGTTTATGATGATGTGTCTAAAACGTTGTTTCTATTTTTTTGATGTTTTTGATGTTTCTGTGTTTTTTGAACCTTTTTTTCTTTACTTCTGTATGAGCGATAATGATGCTTAATCTTTTTCTTCTTCTTTTTCTGCATTCTTTCTTGTCAACTCTTAAATTGAACGTGATGGACAACAACAACAACAACAAACTGAGTGAATCGAGCGAAGTTGTAGCTAACTATGGCTAAGTTTGCGTGTGTTTTTCTTTGTATGTGTGTGTGTGTCTGACTCAAAAGGTTCAAGGTTGCAATCAGTTTTTTATTTTGGTGTCAATTTTGAACATAAAACACAAAAAAAAAAGCAACCGAAAAGTTATTTTATTTGGGAAAAAAGGAATCCCAAAAAAACTAAAGAAGATAAAAAAAACAGACTCAAATCAAATTAAAATAAGAAATAAAAGTATACAAAATATTTAAAGAAGAAGAATTTAAAACCAAAATAAATTAGAAAAACTATAAAAGCAACTAAAATAAAAAACAAACGGAAAACAAATTTTAATTGACGACTTCCGCCTTCAAACAAAAGAAAAGAAATAAATCTTGATTTGAGTTTCAACACCTGATTTTTTTGCAAGTTTTTTTTTAAGATGTTGCTGCTTAATTAATAAATTTTTCACACATTCTCTTTGTTTTGATTGCTTTTGTTTGCTTTAGTTTTTAATGATGTGGTGTTTATGCTGTGGTTGTTGTTGTTGTGGCTGTTGTTGTTGTGATTGCTATTGTTGTTGTGGTTGCTATTGTTGTGGTTGTTGTTGTTCCTGTTCGATCTTTATTGTCCTTTATTCATTGCCAACACGCTTCATGTATTGATTGCTTGTGCATTGAATTGATTTCATCTCGATTCTTCACCGTCGAATGTCACCATCACCGTCACCGTCACCGTCACCGTCATCGTGAAACAGAATCACGGTCACAGTGACGCCGACAGAGACGGATGTATAAGCAAATGTAGATATTTATTCAACTTTCTGTATTATTTATCTTTTCTCAAAGGTAAAGAAACAGAAAAACTGCTGAACAAACATTTTTCTTTGACTTCCAAACAAACAATCATTCAAAATAATCAGTGTTTAGATTTTATTGTCTAAGATTGAAGAGGAAAAAAACTGAAGCAAAACAAATCCTCGATTTAAGTGGATGCTCTCTTGTTTCTATTAAAAGAATTGAATGAGAAAAGAATTACAAAAAAGCAACAAAAACAACGACAATATTCATTTAAGTACTTATAAACATTGCAGTTTTAAATTGAAATTAATTCTTCATAGAAATTTTGTCTCAAAACAAAGTTGAAAGTATTGATTCGAAAAGGTTTAATATTTTTAATACTTTTATTCCTTAAAAATGTATCCTTTCTTTATTCCTTGTTTTCAACACAAACGATTTTCTGTTTATTTAAAGTTGAAGTGTATAAAAAGCCACAGACGATGTTTCGACCTGTTGCCCTTCTATTGATTGATTGATTGATAGATTGTCGAAGGAAACTTTAAGGCCACAATATTATTTAAGGCCACAACTTCAAGGAAAAAGAGTAGAAAAGGGAAACGAGTTAGCGAAGGAAGAATCAAAAGTCTACAAAAGAAGAAAAAATGGCTTAAAAGAAGAGATACAAATTAAAAAACAACGTCTGCAAAATAAAGTGCTTTACTTTTAAAAATTTAAGAGAATGAGAACGAGAGAAAGAAGAAAGGGAACGAAAGGAAGGAGAATAAGAAAGAGACAAATAATAACAATAAATATAAATAAATGAGTAAAATGTTTGAAGGAATGTTTTTCCACGTGTGTGTTTTTGTTGTACAGTAAAAATAACGATGCTCTAAACAACAACAATTGAATAAACAATGAATTTATTCATTATTCGAGAAAAACCGAAAAACAGACAATAAAAGTTACAACAGCTTAAAAACAACATCAAATTCGAGAAACTCGATTATGATTTTAATTCAGCATCACTTTTAATAGTAAATTAAATTTACTGACGGTTTATTTATTAGCTGTTATTTTAATTAATTGTATTTTAATTAATTGAAGTATTTTAATTCATGTAATTTAATTTGAGGGATTTTTTATATGAAAACACTTTTTCTAAGTATATTTTATTTATTAATTGATTTAAAATTATTAATTAATTGAGTTATTAATAAATTTAAACATAATTAAATTTTGGTTCGATATTTATTTCAATTTCAATTCAACACAATTAATTGAAGGTTATTAAAGAGTGGGCCATCGGCTGGTTTCTTTTTGGATTATTTATAAATTAATTAGTTACTTCAAAAATAAACCATTCGATGGCCCGCCCTGTATATTAATTGTTTGATTAATTAATTGTATCTTAAATAATTTAATTATTTTAATTTTGTGTTATATTTTAGATTTAAATATTTCCGCATATGTTTTAATGTAGTTAATTTTTTATTTAATTATTAATTCAGTGTTATTGTGGTTTATTGGTTTGTTTTGTGGTTTTTCTTTTAAAACTTGATAAATATTCGTTCCTTTTTTACGACGTTTTTTTGAAACTATTTTCTACTATTTTTTTTTTCTTTGGGTTTCTTTTTTGTGAACGATTTTTTAAGAACATCCTTTTTTAAAACTCTTCTTTTCCTTCTTTTGTACGGTTTCTACTATAACTTTTCTTTATGTTAAAATATACTTATTAAGAAACAGAGAATTCTTCTTTTTCTCTCCTTTTCTTGCTTCTTTTTTGAAGAATTCTTTTTTTTTTGTGGGATTTTCTTCACTTCTCTTCTACACACTTAACAGCACGTCCTTTTTTCCGCGTCGTCGTCGAGGAACAGCGCCAAGGATACGCGTATCCTGCACAACAACGCGTAGATAAGTCGAGAGGACCGTTTTTTTTCTATGTTAAGCAGACTCTTAACGAAGCTGATTATCAATGCTACTTTTTTTCTTCTCCTCCTCTTATTGTTGTTTTTGTTGATGCTATTATTTTACTTTAATTGAGCATTTTTTTAGCACTACACATTTTTTGCACTGTGAAAAATTTTTCGTCCTTTTTATTAATTAATTTGAATCACTTCGATTCTTTTATGCTTTCTTTTTCTTATTCTATGGTTTTTATAACATTTTTTGGAAAACTCTAGTTTTAGTTTCAATTTAATTTTTTTCCCTGTCACTTCTTCTTCTTCTCTGTTTCGATTCACTGAAGTAATTGATTCGTCGTGTCGCCGTGGAAAGTGAAAAGAACGAAATAAACAACACTTGCCAGAGTTTTTCTCTCATGAAATAAATGAGCAAGAAGAAGAAGAAGAACAGGACAAAGGAAGAACAAGGGAAAGAAGAACAGATGAAGATGAAAATGAAGAATAAAAGAGAAACACATAAAATATAATGGAATAAGCAACGAGAAGATGAGAGGATAGAAGAAAGCTTCAATAGATTTGTCTCTTTCTGTCACTAATTGTTGTGTATAACAACATACAGAGAGAGAGTAGCAGCAATAGCAACAACAACAACAACAACAACAACGGCAACAACGCCAGCTCCGGAGAGACTCAACAATTTGCTGTGGAAGGTGAAAAGGACTGAAAAATGAGGCTCAACAACAAACGTGTTGGAAAGCATCGCAGTAGAAAATGACGAATGGATGGAACACAGGTGTGTCTGTGTGTATATGCGTGTGTGTGTGTGTATGTGTGTGAGTGCGTGCGTGTCTGCTCATCCATCCATTATTTCAATGGTCGGTGTTCCCGTCTCTCGCACGCGTATCGTGGTTGACTTCGAACAGCGCCTGTCCTCTCTCGCTCTCGCACTCCGCTTCTCCTTCGTATTCTACTTCAAATTCTACCTGGTTTTTCTTTTCACTCTCTCAATGAACCGTTTTCTCTCTCAACAACAGGAAGCAAGAAGAAAAATGCTAAAACAAAATACGCAGAGAGAGCGAGAAACAGTGATAGAAAGTGACCAAGAGAGAGAGAGAAAGTGACAAGAAAAAGAGTGACAAGAAGAAACACAGAGAGCGAGAGAGACACTGAGAACACGCACGCGTCTTATCAAAATCCTGTTTTCCAGTTTAGTTGAATTTTGTGACGTTTTCTTTGTCCTTCTCGTCTTCTTAATCCTCTTCGTCCTTATCGCCCTCTTCGTCTACTTCGTTCTTTCCGTGTTCTTTGTCCTCTTCGTCTTCTTCGTTTTCCTTTTTGCCTTCGTTTTTTAATTTTTATTCTGCTTCAGTTAATGTTTGTGCTATTCTATTCTTTTTTCTTCTCTAGACTTGTCTTTTCTCTCTTTTTTCGCTTTCTTCCTGCTCTGTACTTCATCACTATTCTGCTTTCTCCTCTCTCTCTCTCTTTCGATCTGTCTTCTTTAAAGAAAATATATTTTCTTTAATTTCTTATTCTTAGTTTTTCGCTTGATTCGTTGTTTCTTTTCATGCTTAATTTTTTGGTTGGTGGGGGGAGTTTGGCGGCACACCCTCAACCCTTCTTCTTAAAGCTCCTAGCTTTTGCTACATCGCTTTTTCTTTTTCCTCTCGCTTTATTTAGATCCTTCCTTCCTTCCTTCCTATCTTCCTTACTTCCTTCTTTTCTTCTTGTTTATTATGTGCCTTTCCCAGGTTTTTTGGGCTGCTTTATTTTTTCCCTTTTTATTGTAAAAATGTAGGTTTTTTTGGAATTCAGTTCTGTCTCAAATGTAATTTAGAAGAGGAAAACAAAAATCGTTGTTGTTGTTGGTGTTGCTTTACATTTTTTCCGCTCAATGTTGTTGTTTCCGGAAAATTTTCCATAATTCAAAATTAGAGAAAAATGAAAATACCGAAAGAAAAAAATCAAGAAAATAATAAAAAATAAGACTGAATAAGATGAAAAATTATGATGTATACAATGAATAATATAGTGAAGAATATTATGGTACGTATTAAGTAATAAAGGATATAATGATTTAATAAAAATAATTATAATTATGGCTATAAAAATGAGGATGAATGCATTTGTTATGATGGATACAAAGAAATAGTGATCAATATAAAAATATTTAAAATAATAATGAAAGTATGATGAATACAATAATAGTAAATAATATAATATAATAATGAAAAAGATCATGATCATGAAGAATATTATGATAATGATGAATATTATGAATAATGGAGATTAATATATAATATCAATTATATAGTCATGATAATAAACATAGTATTGATGAATGTATTAATAACGATAATACTGCTATTGAGTATGGTGATAATGGTAAATATAGTGATAGTGATGGATATAATAGCTATAATAGAAAAAGATAGCTATGTATATATTATAGTAATATTAAATTAATATTATCATGATCGCTATTATGAATATGATTAAAATAATATTGATACAAAGATGACGATTACATGAATAAAGAATGTAGCAATGATTAATATTATCAGAAAGATTTCTTAAACATACTCATACTCAGTCAATGAATCTTTCTTCGGGGGTCAGTTTCTTAAAAAAATCTTAAAGCAATTTTCTATTTTTAGTTTAATATTTATTCTCTTTTATTTGGAAATATTTTTTAAATTAGCTGAGTTGAGGTTGCTTTTGCTGTTGTTGTTGTTCTTGTTGGTGGTTCTACACTCACACTTCCCTTGTGTTAGATGGGAATTTTATTTCCACAACAACAACAAAGTATTTGAGTGGTTACTGCAAAATATACTTGTATCTAGAATACTTTTCAAAAACGACGAATTCACATGAAACTTTTATCTCTACAGATTATATCAACATATCTACATATCCACATGCAAGTGTATAAGGATATGTTTGTAGATGTGTGTGTGTGTGTGTTTTTTATGTCAACTTATTTTATGCTGGTGAAATAAACATAAAATGTCTCT
This sequence comes from Myopa testacea, assembly GCA_949629155.1. Taxonomy (NCBI): domain Eukaryota; kingdom Metazoa; phylum Arthropoda; class Insecta; order Diptera; family Conopidae; genus Myopa; species Myopa testacea. The sequence goes on along the minus strand of OX451345.1, from coordinate 4,203,194 downwards.
CGTGTGTGGGTCAAAAAGGATGGTGAATGAGAGGGTGTTGAGTGTAAATGGAATGGGTTGGCCGGCGGAGGTTGAGGATGGGCATGGGTGTTAAAGAGTGGTATAAAGCGATGTGAAATAGTGACAGTAAGTGTAGCAATTAAAGTTCCAGAAAAAGAATGCCACAGAAGAAGGAGAGGAAGTACAAAAATAAGCTGCAGCATATCTTTAGCTTCTTAAAATACGGTAAAGGAAAGTAGTAAAAAAAACACAACAGGAGAAATAAAATAAAATAAATTCAAAAAAATATGAAACAAAATTTATCCTGATATAAAAGTTAAATAAGAAAAAAATTATGTAAAAAGTTCTCAGAGAGAAGAAACATAAACTAGAAAAACTAAAGAAAGAAAAAAGTAAAGAAACAGAAAATATTTTAATTTCTAAGAAACTTGCAGCGAAAAAAGAAGAAGAAAAGAATAGAAAAAGAAGAAGAAGAAGAAAGCAGAAGAAATAAAGAATGAAAGAGGAAAAGAAATAATCAAGAAGAAGTAGCAGAGGAGTGAGAACAACAACAAAAGCAACAAGAATAAAAATTAAATTAATAGTTTAATTATAATAATAATGATTATTATTTTTCGTAATCATTTAATAATCAAATAATTTAAATTAACAAACAATAATAAACAACAACAACATGGAACAGCGAGGGTAACCAACGAGCTTGTGATCAACTTGCTTGTTCTTCTTCTTAATCTTCTTTCTTCTCTTTAATTTTTTCCATTGACTCCAGTCCATGATGATGGAGAAGAAGATACAAATGAACATTAAAATATATTTTCACTTTTATTTTCTTCATCATCACCATCTTCTTCGTCGTTTTCTTCCTCCTCTTCTTCGTCCTCTTTTTTTTCGTTCTTCTTAATCATTGTCAGCTTTTTTTGTCATCTTAACTTCTCCGTTTCTCGAATGTTCTTTATTTTGTGTTTTTATTACTTAAGTTAGTTCATTGGTTGTTTTTCTTGTTGTTGAAGTTGGTTTTGTTGTTGTTGTTGTTGGTGCTTACAGCTGTTATTATTGTTGCTTGTTAACTTTATTTAAATGAGGATGTTGTTTTTGTTGTCTGCTACAAGTTTTTGAAATCATAAATATTGTTGTTGTTGCTATTATTGTTGCTGCTACTGTTGGTACTTCTGCTCTTTATGTGTGTGTGTGTGTTTGCTTGTGTGTGTGTGTTTGTTTGTGTGAGTATAACAAAAGCTGCGCATAGTTTCTTCCCGTTTATTTTTAATCTCCTTCCGAATGTCCTTAAAAAGAATTTCCGTTTTCTTCGCCTTTTCTATAAATATTTCCACAGAGTCTAACATTAGAAATAACAATTAAAACGAAAGAACTAAAAATCTATTTTAATTTTGTGATTATTTTTATAATAAGATTTATTTTTAGTTTGTTTTTGTTTATTGTTATTTATGGTTTCGCTCTTTCTTTAATTTCTGTTTTATTTGTTCTTCTGTTTTATTGTTTTATTTGGTTTTAATTTTATTTGGTTTTCTATTTTATTTGTTTCTTTTTTGTTTTGTTTTATTATATTATTTTTTTGTTTCATTCTTTTGTTATGTTATTCCGTTAAATTTTTTTATAGATTTCAGTGCATTTGAATTTTGCTCTTGATGGTTGTTGTTGTTGTTTTTTTTTCCAGGTGTTTCGCAGCGGATGCGGCTGCAAATTTAATTGATTTGCTTTTGAGTGATTTCGTTGTTTTGTGTTTTTATATTTTCTATCGTTTTTGTTATAATTTTTTTTGCTGTTGTTATTTGTTTTATTGTAGACGCTAGAACAACAACAACACGACGAACAACCAGAGTAGTTGTTGTTGTACATCCTTTGTTGTTATTATTATTTCCGTTGCTTCTGTTGTTGTTTTTGTTGTTGTTGTTCTGGCTGCAGTCTTCGTCACCGTCGTCGTGGTTGCTGGTCGTCGTTTCTGTTCTGCTTCGGTTGCAGTCGCTACCTGCGACGTCGCCGTCGTGGCGGACGTCAGCGTCTGCTGTGCGTCTGCTGTGTCGCTGGATATGTCAAGGTTAAGTCGACGTCGTCGTCGTCGGAACTCGCCACACGCTCGGTGCTTGAATTTTCACATTCCTGTTTTTTTTGCATTCGATATTTTCACAGCCTGTTTTTTTTCTTTAGTATTAATTTTGTATTTAATTTTTTTTTTGAATTTTTGTTGCCTTTTCTCTGTTATTCTTCGTAATTTTGGTGGTTTATCCGCCCGAAGAATATAAAAATTCACCTTTTTTTTATTTAATTAATTTAAATAACAAATCTGCTGTTGTTGTTGTTTTCACTTTCTCTCTCTCTCTCGCTCTGCTTCTGTTCTTTTTTGTTTCTTTCTTTGTTAAAATTCTATTCTTCAAGAATAAAAGTGAAGAATTTTCTTTCCTTTTTTTTGTGGTGGATTTTTTCACGAAGCGGATTTCAGTTGATGTGACGCGCGCGTGTACCTCAGCGAACTGCGAGCTGCGTGTGCTCTGAGAACGCGTGTCCGCCAGAACGAAAATCTTTCGCCTCCTCCACGACGACGACGCCGAATGCTGTGGAGCTGCTGCAGCTTTTTACAGATACACAGCAGAAGCAGTCGCAAGAGCAGCAGAGAAGAAGCTGCACAACAGCGAACATCGAGAGCACCAGCCTCGGCCACGGCTTCTTTTACAACAACAACAACAGAAACAACAACAGCACCAGAAACATTGAATGGAGGAGCTTCTGTGTGTTCGTGTGTATGCTTGAATGCGTGTTCGTTCATCTCGACGACTCGGAAATCTCGTTGCTCGTCGCTCGTTGGGTGGGTGAGCGTAGAAACGGCGTGGAATTGGAACTTCGCAACGTTCTTCGCTTTTTATTTAATGTTTATGTTAATTTTTTGTTTAGCAACTGGAAAAAACCAACAACTCTTCTCCATTTTATTTAGCAATGTTAACAATTTCTCTCTCTCTCTCTCTCTTTCTCTCTCTCTGTTTGTTGTTGTTGTAGCGTAACGAAAGCTTTCTCTACGCCTGCTGTTGTTGTTTTTGTTATTCTTTTCGACCAGCAAACTTTTTCGCGCGCGTTTCTCGTCTTTTCATTTAAATCAAAAAATTTGTCAACGCATCGAAGTTTTCCGATTTTTCCAGCATCGTCTAATATGGCGAAATCAGAAGAGTGTAAAAGAAGAGTCAAGGATAAACCAGAGAAGTGAAGAATGACCGAAAATCGTTGAACAACAGAATCGACGACTAATTTTTCCAGCGCATGTCATCGAAACGCTTTTTCCTAGTTTAGAGTCCTCGATGCTGCTTCTTCTGCTGTCAGCATCAGCATCGTTTAATTGATGCTACTCGCCACCAGATGGCGGTGTCTGCAGCGTAGAGATGACAAAGCAAAGCGAAGAAACACGAACAACGATTGACGAAGAACGAAGAACACTGAAAATAAAAGCATCCCGCTCAACAGCTTTTCTATTAACGGAGGATGCAATGAAAGCTGCTGCTGCTGATGCTTCTTCTTCTTCTTCTGCTGATGCTCGTACTCTCATCCAAAAACATGTGCGTACGTGTTGCTACTTTTTTTGCAGTTGTTGTAGTTGTTTAAATAATCTCTCTGTCTCTCTCCCTCTCTCTCTGTGCTTTTTGATTCACTCTCCTTTTTTTGCTGGAGGTTTTTTTAGTTTCATCATTTTTCACATCCTTTCATTTGCCGCATCGTCATTTGTTGGGTGAAGAATACGCACAAAACGGATGCACGATAAAAGCTTTGAAGCTGGCCAACAAGCAGGCACACAAGCAGACAGACAGACAGACATACCAACAGACAGACACTGAATGATGCTGGTAGATGCACTCGCAGGTGTTCAGAGAGCAGCATCGCGCACGAAGCCAAGAAAATAACGATGACGACGACGAAGATGACAATGATGACGATGATGATGAGTTGTTGATGCTGTACTCGTTGTTGTTGTAATTATTATCGTTGTTGTTGTTAAATTAGCTTCTCTTACACTCCAAGCTGCTTAAAGGGAGGCGTGGCAGGGATGCTTCAAAGCGCGCCTCGAGTTCTTTTATTAACCACTTCAAGTTGCTCATCATTTATAAGAAATTAAATTCATTGGCACAGTGGGACAAATCCAAGAAACGGTGGTTTATTTATAATTCATAAAAAACGTATTTTAATTAATATTCAAATATGAGTGTTATTCCTACTTTTGTTGTGGAATGTGCCAAAAATAATGACAGCAATAATGAATAAAAAAACCGCGTTTTCGATTCGATTCGAGACTCCAGGTTTCAAGAATAACCATCATCATCATCATTTGAATTCATGTGAACCACGATGAATGTAATGAGAAATCTTAATGAAGAGTAGAACAAATCTTGGCTACAACAGAAATAACAACAACAGCAGTAACAACAACAACAATCAACAAGACGAACACCAACAACAACACCATCATGACGAAATTTACTCAAAACCATCGTGGGTCTAAGGCTCTCAAATCTGTCTGAGGTGAGAAACGTGACACACAAGTCGATTGTTGTTGTTGTTAATGTTGTTGTAATAAAGCTAAATATAAAAAGTTGTTGTGCAAGTTTGTGTGTCAAACAACAGCAATAACATGAGGAGGAAGAAGGAGAAGAGCAACAACAACAACCATCAACACTTCATCCTTCCAGGCTGTTGACGATTCTAATAGAAGCGCATCGGTGACAAGCGACTGCTTGACAGAAGCAGCATCAGCAGCAAGTGTCAAGGTGGCGAACACTAACACACACATACACAGACACATATACACACACATACACAAACACAGCCTTGCACATGATCCATTCACATGAAAACTCTTCAGTGTTGAAAACTTGATACAACGAGAGTCGTTTTTGAAGAAAGAAACGTAAATAAAAAAGAGAAGAGAAAGAAAATTAAGGAAAAAAAAAAACTCAAAGAAAAAAAGGAAAAAGAAAAGAAGATAAAAAAGAAGAGCAACAAAGATAATTGAGAGAAGTTTCTTGAAGAAGTGAACTGAAGTGAAACAAAGTCGCAAAACAACAGAACCACTCAAAAGAAAATGAATGAAGACTGTACAAAAAGAGAATAAAAGGAATTCAAAAAGAAAACCCGGTAGATTCTCGGCAGAAGAACTTTAATCCCAAAAATAGTCAAACTTGCGACATTTCTTAGCTTCGTTTGAGCCAAAAACAGAACTGAAGCTAATTTTAAGTCAATTTTCTTGTTATTCTTGATGTTTATTTGCTGGTACTCTGTTTGTTTTACGTTTTCTATGAACGTGACGTATGCGTGGTGGGCCAACAAAACAGAGAGGGGAAGAGGGGGGGGGGGTTAAGCGCAGGGGGACAACACATCCAATGAATGCAGCAGAAGTCGTTCGAAGCCTTGAACTGGACCTGGATACAGACGAAGCTACAAGCACATCCATATACATACATATAAGTACAAGTGTATGTGTATGTGTGTGTGTAAGTTAGTGTATAGATGTGACCATGTGTGTGTGTGTGTAATTGTGTTTGTTTGTTTATGTGTTCGTTCATAACTCTTCACATAGCAAGTGTGAGTTCATAACTCGTTACAAACACGTACTCACTCATGTTGCTGTACTTGTTATTGTTTTAATTGTTGTTGTTGCTGCACTTGTTGTTGTTGCTACACTTGTTGTAGTTGTTGCACTTCTTGGTTTTATACTCATTGCTGTTGTTGTTATTGTCATCCGTCCGACGTCATGCTTCTGAGATACCAGACTTCATCAAAATAGTTTGCCAGCCTCTGAGTGAGGTTGCCACCTTTTAATTTAGTTCAAGGAATGAATGCATGCGTGACCAGACAAAACCTACTCCAGCAAAGTGAGTGAATGATTGGGACACACAGTTTTCAATGATGAACCTGGTGGCCAGCGTCATCGGTTTAATTAGAGGCCGAAAAATTGGTTGATTGACAGATTCTACATACGAACGCTTGAAAAACCCCCCCAAAAATTTCTCAAAAAAAAACAAACAAAAAAACATCGCAACTGTATCGATATTTTAAAAGCGAACATATTTAAAAATTCAACAAAATGAAACTGTTAACATTTAACGAAATGTTTAATATTTAACGCAAGTATTGAAAACTCAACGAAGATCATAAAATATGACGAAACTTCTATAATTTCACGACATTTTCAAATCTAACGAAATTCTGAAAATACAAAGAAATGAAATGTTGTAAGTTACAGAAACTTAACGAATCTGAATTTTTTTTTTTGAAGAGGTTTTTTGTTTCTCATTATAAGTGAATATTTTCTCCTCCATTCGAATTCTCTGGGAATTCTTTGTGGCCATCGATTACCTGGTTTCTTCTTTTGATCTGTTGTTGTTTTTATTGTTGTTGTTGTATTTGTTGTTGTGAGTGTTGTTATTGATGTTGTTATTGTTGTAGTTGTGTGACACGCCACGTGTAATTCTTCTGAACGCAGCTTGAGTGACCCTCGCTCATGAGTAACCCTGAGAAGTGAGTCTATTAAAATGCTGCTGCAGAAGGAGGGCGAAGGAGTGGTGAAAATGGATGAAGTGGGGTGCGTTAACAGAGAAACGAAGACGGGTAAAGCTGAAAGAGAGTGCGGCGAAGAGGGAAGTAGTCACAATAATACTCCAATAAACATGTGGCCACATGAACACGAATGCAGCAATATGTTTGTGGTGGACAACAACAACAACAAATAACAACAACGCCAAACATCTGTCAAATTCTTTGGATTGCCCCACAAACGACACGAAACGAAGTGACGACGTTTAATCGCAACGCACTCAATTCGATTGAACTTGAAATCGTTGATTGTTGTTGCTGGAGAGTGAACAAAAATTAGAGCAGCTAACAACCACCCCCCCTCATGCCCCTCATCCAAGTCGGCGGTTACACAAGGAAACGGAAAATGAAAGAACAAGAAGTTCAGAGAGAGAATAAAGAAACCATTATTTTTAGAGAAGCTTTTTTTAGACAAACCTTTTTTTAAAACAACGCAAAATTTGGATTTTTGTATTTTTAGCCGAACTGTTTTTGGAAGAAGAGAGAAGAAGGGACCAGAAGAGAGCAGAGAAAGAAACCTACAATAATACAAACAAGAAAAGGAGTTTTTTTATTCACAAAGAATAACGGATTCTTCTTTGACACACTTTTTACTCATTCACAAAAAAGGCGAAGAAAAAAAAGGAAAAGAAAATTGAGAAGAAGAAAAGAGAAGAGAAGATAAGAGAGGGCAATAAATGATAAGAGGAGAGAAGAGAACAGACATGAAACGAATTGCATTTCATGATTCTTTTTCGTCTTCTTTTTCGTCCTCTTTGTGTTGTTGTTCTAATTGTTGTGGTAGCTGTTGTTTTCGTTGTTGTTCTTATCGTTCTTCTTCTTCCTCCTCTTCTTCTTCTCCTTTTTGTGGTTTTTGTTTTTGAATTCTTTTATTTTCACTCTTGTGACAGAAAACGAGTCTTCGTCTAGCAACCGAATCGCGGCTGCGCTTCAAAGAAAGGAAATGAAAGAAGAAGGAACACAAAAAAAAAGCTTCAACAAAAACACCGTTTTTATTTTTGTTCCTTCTCTTTTATTTACTTGCGAAGCGAATAAAATTTTTAGTGTCGTGTTTAACATTTATTTTAACATGCTTCTGAAGCGCACTCGACTTAATTTGAAATGCATGCTGATGATGGTTGTTATTGTTGTCGTTGTTGTTGTTGTTGTCATTGTTCTTGTTGTTGTTGTTGCCGTGTACTTATAGTTTCATGTGGTGTCGCTGTCGCTGTTGTGGTTGTTGTTGTTGTTGTCTTTTATGGTCCCGCTGGGAGCTCCGCGGGAGTCTTGAAATTTGTATAAAGCACCAAAAAACAATTCATTCGCGGTTCTTGTTTTGAGGTTACTTTGTGGTCGTGCTATTATTCGAATCTGGATTTCGTTTTAGAACCGTTCTCATTACCAGAAACAAGTTAAAAGAGTGCTGTTTTTTATTTACGAATTGGTCTCACGTCAACGGTTTTTGTTTATTGAACTCATTTACGAAGGACTTTAAACAAATCGCACTGTTATAAGCTCCGTATAATCTCTATAAATATTGTAAATAATGGATCGAAAAGACTCTCATCGATCTGTGGATGGGTTAATATATCCGTCTGATTTGTTTCCTTCGAATTACTTTTAAAGGTCTCCAAAATATTATGTAATGTTTTCACATATCAGAGATACTGTGTTCAAAAACAACAACAAAAACAAATGGACGAATCTATTTGAACCGAAACAATAAATCTTTTATACAGTACAGTCAATTCGTACTCTGGACTACTCTCTCGTGTGTAAAGACGACGGAGAGAAACACTTCCGCATGACCTTGAAGAAAGAAGCCAGAAAAAAGAGAGAAAAACAGAAAAGGAATTGAAATACAGACACACAAACTTAGGAATTGGTCATGCTTGAGAAAGCATGGAAAAGTAAAAGAAGAAAAACAGAAACAAAGAATAATAACACCCACCCACAGGAAGAGAGTGAGAGAGAGGGGGAAAGAGATAGATAGAGAGAGAGAGAGAGAGAGAGAGAGAGAGAGAGAGAGAGAAACAGAGAGAGAAACAGAGAGGGACAGAGAGGGACAGAGATAGAGTATGAGTAATTGAAAGACTTGCAGTTGAAGGAACAAAAATAACAACAACCGAAGAAGAATTGAGAACTAAAGAATGCATGTTAAACAACTTAATGATATGACAACAAAAAGTGTAGAACGAACAACAACAACAACAATGAAAACAACAACAACAACATCCGTGCTCTACAAAGAATTTATTTTAATCGTCAGGAATCCGAACACGTCACTTAAACTTGAAGTGCAAATTTACTCAGTGAAAAAGAAAAGAGAAGGGAAACAAAACAGAGAAGAGAAAGATAAAGAAAATGAAAAAAAAAAATAAAATAAATTATGTCAAAAGCAGAAAAGTTTTGGCTCAACTTCAAAAATGCAAACAGCAAATAAATAAAATGTCGGGAAATAATTAAGCCATAAAAGAGATGGGGTGAAAATTAATGCGAACAAAAGAAGAAGAAGCAGGAGGAGAAGAAGATGACGAGATAAATGATAAAGTAAAATATGAAAATAAATAAAATAAAAAATGTATTTGTTATACGAAAGAATAATAATAGTAATAAAAATATAATATTAATAATTATGAATAAATATAATAGTAATAATATAGGGTTTTCCAATAAGAGGTGTAATTTTGAATAGCTATGGTCCTGTAAGCGTGGTCGTGGTGGCCATTTGGCTGATGTTGTTTTTCATTATTAACGGCATACCGTCCTCTTTATTACGAAATAACATGCGATAATTTATCTCAAAAAATGGCATTTTTCTTTGAATATCAAAATTACACCTCTTATTGGAAAACCCTTTAATATGAAGCATTAAAGAATTAATTGAAAAATAAAAGGTTTAAAATAGTTTTGAATTTTATATTTATTTTTGGTTTAAATATATTTTAAAATTAATTTTTTTTGTGTTTTTTTTTTGTAGGTTTTTAAAATTCTTTAAATGTGTTGTATTGCATTTGAAAGAAAACACATTAAATTCATTTTAATTTCATCTTCGCCGTGCTTCATTTGGTTGTTCATTGTTGTTGTTGTTGTTTTTAGGTTGGATTTTGTCGTGGTTTTTCTGGTTTTCGTTTTTGGGTTTTCATTTAAAAATTTATGTTTGCAGCATTTCGGTCAACACGGCGCCAGAGCGACAGACCCTCAGATCAGCCAACTTTTATTTGGGCCTCTTTTCGTCTGTCTTCTGTTTTCCTGTTGTTGTTTTCTGGTGGTGTTGCTACTGTTGTTGTTGTTGGTGGTCCTGCTGTTGTTGTTGTTGCTTGCAGCTTTTCGCACTGCATCAGATGGGTTCGGCTGATGGCTCCGAGTCCATTTCCGGTGCCGCCTTCCAACGACATCCGCATACATTTAAATGTTGTTGCTGCGATTTTATTTTATTTTAATTTCGTTTCTCTTTCAATTTATTTTTATTGCTTTTTTTATTTATCTGTTTCTGTATCCATTTCAGTTTCGTTTTCAGTTTCAGTCTGTTTATTTTTCTGTTATGTTTTTTATTTAGTTTTTTTTTTAATTTTTTATTTTTTCATTTCATTCTTTATCCAAATTTTATGCCGGATGCTGCGCCAACAAACAGCTGACCTGTTTTCAACGTGATTCCCCTGACCCCGCCCCCCTCCTCCGCTTCCTCCTTCCGGTTCCTCGTTTTTCACTCACTCAAAACAGCGCGTTGTCTTGTTTACTCTTCTCTGTGGACGTCGTTGCCGCCATTGTTGTTGTTGGCTGCTGCGCACGTCTCCATGGCGCATCAAATAACTCTGAAGTGGTCCACTTTCCGGTGCTTCTTCTTCCTCTTCTACTCTTTCTTCCTTTTCCTCGCCTCCTCTTTCACCTCTCTTCACATCTTACTTAACAACCATTTTGCCTGAGCTTCTTTCTGCTTGACAGGCGTTAAAATATGGCGGAAAAACGTGTGCGTCTGTATGACTGCCATGTGATAATATGTGTGTATGTGTATATGTGTATGTGTATCAAGGAGAGAGTATGTGTGAGTGTTGTCAAGTGAGTCCGTGTGTCTTGAGTTAAGTTGTTTGTGTTGAAGCGCGTTTTAACGCTATTCTGTTGACTTTCATTAAAAAGTTTAACGTGCTGACTTTTATTATTATTTTTATATACTTTATTCAGTTGTTCTCCAGCGGAAGATGCTTGAAAATCTCAACATTTTTAATGACAGTAAATTCAAAAGCCGAAATATATTTTGTATTCATAAACATTCTTATGAGTAGAATAGAGAATGAGCCACAATACAATCTGATTTCTTTTTGTAAGGATTTCGACAATGAAAAGAAATATTATTAGGATATTTTTTAAAAATTCTTTATTAGTATTGTTACTAGTGTTTTATTTATATTTATTTTCATTTACCACTTGCAATTTTGCAATAATTCTAATTTTTTTAAAAAATGTGGTGCTGATTTTATTTTCATTTGAATATTAATTACTATATATACGATATATCTTTAGTCTTGCTTTTAATTAATCAAAACTTTCAAATTTAATCTCATTTTCATATCTTTTTTAATTAAAAAGCCATTTAAAATAAATGATCAAAAACAAATACATTGTTTATAGAGTGAATAAAATAAATTCAAAGTATTAAAAAAAAGAGCTGAGAGTTCATTTCGAATGAGGTCAAAGCGTTCATTAATTAGTTATCTTGGTAAACACAGAAAATGTAGAAAATACAAACAAAGATACACACACACACACATCACACAGGCACATATACATACGTAGTGTATATATACATATAAAACTTTTTACATTTTAATACATAAACAACTCTACACATACACACACACACACACACAGACTTAAAAGCTCCTTTCGAAGCTGAGATGCAGAGGTACTAATTTGCTGATGGGTAGACGACGGCAACCGGGAGGGGGTACGGGGAAAGGGGGTACCTCTGCCTATAACAGTAAAAAAGAAAGTCTACAGCTTCAGTTGTGAATCGAGCGGAGGATTGTTTAAGAGAGGGGAGAGAGAGAGGGGGGTGTAGGGAAGGGCTGTACACCTGAGAAAAACGCATTTCGTATGCAAGGCGGTGAGTTCTTCAAATGCAGACACACACACAAACAAACGCTATGGCATTCTGATGCAGTAGAGCGGCAGCAGAAGCAACAACAACAACGAGATCAACAACAACAACGAGAGCAACAACAACAATGAGACCAACAACAACAACAACAACAATAGGAACAACCCATATGTTCTCAAAACACACACACAATTAAATTGAAGAAAATTTAAAATGTTGCTGAATTGTTTTCTAGAGCTTTTTTGGAGATGAATTCGAAGGTTCGCAGAGCCTTTAATTTTAATTACTGTTATTTTTATTGTTGTTGTTCTATTGTTACTCTTAAAAAAGGAGGAAAACGTATCCAAGCGGAAAAAAGGAACTCATTTAAAGAGGTTTCTTTAAATTAACTCTTTCTTTTATATTCTCTTTTGATGATACTTCAGTTATACAAAGTATTCTCTACATCTCTCTTTTCCTTTCTTTCTCTCTCCTTTTCTCTGCATAATTTATTTTATTTTTGGTTTAATTAAATTCGGATTCGCTTAATTTAATTAAACGCCAGTCAGTTGGTTAGTTTTTTTTCCTGATTTTAAATACCTTTCTTTTTTCATCCTGATCTAAACAACGCCACGCATCTTCTCACCGCACCTCATCGTATCCCTCACTTAAGGCGCCCCTTTCGTAGCTCCGGGTCACGCTACCAAATCATGTCATCGCGACCTCAGACCCGGAGGAGGCGGGGGGGGGGGGGGGGGGGGGGTGTGTGGTGGGGGGTAGGAGGCGCGGAGATGCAGCCAGATTGCGGCAACGCTTCCGTTCGCCAGTTTTAATATTTTAATTGCAACGGAATTTCAACAGATTCGAGCGGCGTGGCAACAAAAATTAAGGAGAGAGAGGGAGAGGGAGAGAGAAGGAGAGAGAGAGAGTTGTAAAGAGAGTGGTTCTTTGAGTGACTACGTGTGTGTGTGTGTGTGTGTGTGTGTGTGAGTGTGTTTTGCATGGCAGTGAAAAAGGAAGTGAAATCGTCCTTGAAGCTTTAATGTTGCCGATGCGTTGCTGAACATTTGCTGCAACAACAACAACAACGACAACAACAACCACAAGAAAGCCAAAAGGAAGTGAGAAGCGTGCAAAAAACAGAGCAACAACAATTAAAAGAAAGGCCAACAACAATCAAAAAACCAAACGAAAGCAAAAGGAAGTGAAAAAGTGAAACAGTTTCAAAAAATTGCACCGAGAATGTGTGTGTGTGTGTGTGTGTGTTTGTGTGTGTGTGTGTGCTGAAGGAGGCTTGTTTGGGTCGCTTTGAATGACGTCACTTGAATGATTTTCATTTTCATTTTCATTCTGCTTTATTTTTCGCTCACTGCCAACGAAGACGACGGCGAAGTGTTTAAAAAGCTAAAATTATTTGCGAATTGCCGCTGCTGGGGGGGGGGGAGGGGTAGGGTGTTTGTTGGTATGAATGAGAGTGTGTTTGTGTGTCTGTGTGTGTGTGTGTTTAATGCAATTATAGCACTCGTAGATTTCGTTGGCACGGAGCCAAATCATTTCATTGCAATGTTGCGCTGAAAGGACGATGAAAAAAGAGGATTCTTTTATTTTTGTGAAGAGCATTTTTAGTGGTTGTTTTGAATGCTTTCGATAAAAAAGGACCCTTGAATTATAATTAAGAAAGATGAGCGATTCACAAAAAAAAAAGCGAGCAAAGTTTTCAACAAAATAGTTGAATAATAAACAAATAAAGCAGAATAGAAAAAAGTAGCGAAAATACAGACAAAGGATAGCAAAAGAGTAGCAAACAAATACCAAAAATATTGCGAAAAATACCAAAAATATAGCAAAAAATGGGGAAGAATAGTAGTAGTAAAACTAAAAGAAAAATAAAGGATTTTTAAGGATTCTGTTGGACCTGCAGCATCGTCAGTTTATCGAAGAATCGAAGAGTTGATCATTTTGCGTAATAAACTCGGTTGTGTGACATGATTTTCAGTCTCTTTTCGCTTTACAACAACAATCGACGAATGAAACACACTAAATTAACTCACAGACACACTCACACACACATACACGGATCTCTTCACCCTCTCCCCCACTCCCCCCTCACTTATTCACACACACTACGTCCATGAGTACTTTTAAATAACAAATCGACGCTTTTTGCCGCGTGTCCTTTTTTGCTGCGTGTTCTGCTGCTGCTCTGCTGCTGCTCTGCTCGTTGTTATCGTCGTCGCGGCTGCTTAATTGACTGCACTGTCGTCGTGACACATTTTAATTGCTTACTGTTTTATGGCAATCGAACACGTGAGGGCGCTGGCACTCTGCCGGAAATGATTTTGTCAGTAATTCACCACGTTCGACAAAGTTTCATTGTGGTTGTTAGTGTAGAAACTTTAATTCAATTTAATTTTTCAAAACATTTACTACTCCAAAACATCGGATACTGACAATAAAATTAAATAATATGACTGTTAAAAGGTTTCGTTAGAATTAAGAAACATAATAAAACAACGAATGAAAAATACGACATACGATGCTTGCCGCTTACCGCTTGCTGGGGCTGAAAGGGATCAGGGACGGAGAGGAGAGGAGGGGCGGAGAGGGCGGAGAGGGGAGGGTCTTGTAAGTTGCGTAGAGAGAAGCGCCAAAGATTCGGCGATGTCGGGTTTTCAAACATAAAAACTGCAAATTAGTTGATGCATTTATTTCATTTCTTTTAAGAGCTGCTTTTTAATTTGTTGCTGGTGCTTGTTTTTGGTTACACGACAAAAATTTATGGCGATACCAGCGACAGCAGCCGTAACCTTGACCTAATTAATGATGGAGTGGTACTGGTCACTTTTCGATGTCTTTCAACGGTCAGCGGAGGATGCTTGACAAAACAGAGGCTCCAAACTCACTTAAATTATATAAAATAACTTCTTAAAAACGTTGAAAAAACACCGCAAAGGATTTGAAGCACAAAAAAGGACGAATTGCAAAAAAATCACTTCAGTTCCTTCTTATATTCTAAGAAATACAATGAAATGCAATGAAATATTATGAATTCCAATGACGTGTGTGACGGATGAAAATTCTTGCATTATTCTTTTCATAATATTTCGATTTTCATTCATAAAAAACAGATTTCAATATAAACTTAAATTGTATAGATAAAAATTCTATTTAAATATGAATTTTAGAATTATTTTTAAAATGTTTTTGATTAACTTTAAAAATGTTTCTTTTATTCACCCTTCAAACGATCCTCGATTCTGATCGCGTAACAGTTTTCGCTCGGCAATTTTTTTCTGCTCCTCCTTCTGTTCGCGCTGCTCCAGCTGGTGGTGTTGCTGTTGTTGTTGCTTCTTGCGATGCTGACGATCCTCGCCGAGACCGTAGAGACCAGCAACGGCCGCCATCTTGAGCACGAGCTGCAGCTACCAACAACAAGCAGCTCGGGCGGACGGGCAGCTCTGCGGTTCACTTGTGTTCACACTTCGTGTGTGTGTGTGTGGAGGGGGGAGGATTGAGTGGGCGGGTGTGGCATTAACTTGGGTGAATAATGGGAGGCATACTCTTGTTGTTGTTATTGTTGTTTATATTTTTTTATATTATATTATTATTGTTGTTATTTTATTTCCACTTTATACTCACTTTCTTTTCGTTTTTTACTCACTCATTATTTCTTTTTCTTTTCTTTTATTTTTTATTATTAAATTATTTTATCTTTTCTATCACTTGTATTATTTTTTAGCATTTTTCTATAGCAATTAAGCAGTTTTTTGCACTTTCGTTGCATATTTTTAGGCGTTAAGACTTAAAATTATTCAATAGATTTCAATAAACACTCCAGAGAGTTAGTGATTGATGTCGAAAGAGACTTAATAAAAGAGTGAGAAGAGAAGGGGGTGTGGATAGTGACGGTGTTTTTAGACGGATTTTATTGTACCCAGTAGATAGTTTGTTGCATACTTTTAGGCACCGTTATAAATCCTAATAAAGTTGTTTTTGAAAATATACTCCTTGGAAAAGGACTACAATTAGATGGTGGGAGGGGGGGGGGGAGAAAGGGGGTGAAGCAAAGATGAGACAATTTTACGAACTCCAAAGTTTTTCTACAGTAAACCGAAAGTAATGCAGTTTTGTTGCATAATTTTGTGTTCTTGTGAAAGTTATTAAAATTATCCATTTAACGGGCTCAGAAAAACAATGCATTGAATCCTTGTTTACCATAAAAATTAAAAAAAGGAAAGTAAAGGAAAGTAAAGTCAAGTAAAGGGAAGTAAAAACATGGTTATTTTTTGAATTTCCAATGTTTTACTGCATACTTTAATGCGTTTCTTTTAATTATATTCTCAGTTTTTTATGCAGGTTCATCCGTGATTTGAAAAGAACAGACAGCAACTCTAACCTCGAAATCTGCGTCTTTAGTAGTTACTTTAATGTGCTTAAAAGTAGATTTTTCCTTCTTTTTTTTAAACTATTGAAGATAAGTTTTAATAGATGAAAATTAACATCGTTTCTTTTCAAATATCAACTCTTTTAAACCGAAGAAATACTAAACTGGCACATTGTTGCATCATTTTAGGCATTTTAAAGCTATTCCATGTGATTTCATATAAAAATTGAATGAAATTGAAAAAGATTTTTATGATCGTTTGAATTGTTTTTGGTATTTTTGCACATTTCAAAATGCCGCTTGCATATTTTTTGAGGTGCTTCGTACAATATTTTGAGATCTTTTCACATTCTCACTGAACAAAACTTCAGACATTCGAAGGAGGAAAGCGAATCGGTGGAGATCTTTCAGTGGTAGGGGGGGAAAGTGGTATTGGATGAGGGAGGGGTGAGGATGGTTGAGTACTGTGATCCATAACGAGACGATTGAGAAGAAGGTTGGGAAGAAAGAATAGAAAAACTTAGAGAAACAAGATTTCCTTGCATTTTTAGATGCACTTGTTTTATATTGTTGTAATTTTTGTTGTCGTTATTGTTTTTGTTTTTGTTGTTGTTATCCTTGATATTGTTATTGTTGTTGTTGTTGTTCTTGCTGTGATACCATTTCTGTTTGCGGTTATCTTTAATAATTCAATTTATTTTCGTATGTTTACATGTGATGCAATTCTTGTTGTTTATTATGTCCTTCTCTCTCTCTCGCATGTTCAATAAAAGGACATCTTTTCCAACCATTTAAAGTGCATAATTTTTGAAACTAAAGTTTAGAAGTAAATTGAAAATTCAAAGAAATACGTATTTGTTATTTTATACTCGTATTTTAAAGCGGAAATAATAATAAATTCGAAATCAATGTTTAATCCTTTCAAGGAACCTTCTTCAGTCATTCAAACAAGTGATTAACTCTTATAATTTCAAACATAAGAAATATTATTGTTCTGCGGGTCTTTTTTCCCCTCTCCCCCTCTCTTTCTTTTTCTTTCTTTTACTCTTCCCTTCTCTGTCCATAAACTGTGTAAATAAGTGATAAAAACGATGAGCAAATCACCGTAAAGTAATGAGACAAGCGTAGCCCACTTTAAGGTAAACCGATCTCCGTAAACCCCCCTCCCCTCCCCACCCCCACCTCCGCCTACCCGTCGGCTGCACACAACATCACCCCGTAATCACACGTTGATTGCCATCGCTATCAGCAGCAAAGCAGACGAGCAGAGAAGCAGACGAGACGCATTCGGAGGTGGCTAAAATGTCGTTTTAGTTACACTTGGTCATGTGACATCCGGTTATGGAGGTGAACAGGATGTCACAGGATGAGTGTGAATGTGTGTCGATGTATGTAGGTGTGTGTAGATGTCTGTAGATGTCTGTAAATGTCTGTAGATATGTCAAAATGTGTGAGATTTTGCGGTTGTCAGTCCAAAGTGAGCACTTAAAGTGTGTTTGCAGGTGTGAATGTGTGTTTGGATGTATGTGTGTATGTATGTGTGGGTGTGTATGTGTGTCTGTGTGTTTGTGTATTTGCGTGTATAGCTCATCATTTATCATCCTCAGTTATGAGTGACATTCATACAAGAAATAAAAGCATATTTTCTCTTCTTGTAGTTATTCTACACTGAAAAAACATTTTTCAAAATAAAAATAAATAAAACACCATAAAAGATGTAGAAAAAACGAATATAAAGGAATATTTTTAAAATTTAAATCAATTTTTCATTAAATTATAATGAAATACGTTGTAAATTATTTAATAACATGTCCTGGATTTTTTTCTGTGTTTTATTATCATTTTTGTTATAATTTGTAAAACACGACAGTAAAATCTGTTGTTTTGATTAAAGATTTAATTGAATTTTCATTAAAAATCGGTTCTCTGCTTTTATTTTAATAATTTTTCTATTCTAAAGTTTCGCGTTTTTATACCATATTTTTATATTTTTTTTCGTTCGTTGGTATTTTACAGAAAACAGATACGAAAAACTAATCGACAATAAACAACAACAAGTTTGTTTTTAAAACTGCATTATTTTCATTTTATCCACAATATTTCCACACTTTTCTTTGCTGCTGCAGCGACTTTATCATTAAAATGCATCTGGGAGAAGCTTAAAAATTCCCGTACATCATAAATAAATAAATAAATTGTAAATAAATCATGAAAAGGAATAGAAGATTGTCACAAAAATAGAAGAGTAGGAAAAGAAAGGAGAAAGAGATCAAAAACAACAAAAAAATCCCCATAAAATGAAGAAAAGAAGAACGGGAATAATGAAAAAAGGGGGGGGGGAGGGGGAATTGAAAGCTCCCGAAAGAACAGAGCTCACTAACGCGCACACACACACACAGACACATACGCTATTTAAACAAACACACGCAAGGACACTCGTGTATCACAGAGGAATAGAGCAACAAGGAAACATCAACAACAACAATAAGAACTCGAGTAACGACTACAATGATATGAAATAATAAAACATAAACACATACGCACACACAGACACACACACATCCGACATAAACAAAGCCAGACGATACTCAGAGAGGAAATTTAAATTTTCCACAACAACAACAACAACAACAACATCGACATCCTAGAAATATGCTAAAATTTCGTTGAACGATTGTGACACTTGGCATGATTTTAGTTGTTTCCGTTTCAGGGGAAATAAACAACAATCACGGTAACAACAACTACAGCACCAACAAAAAGAAAAACAACAAAAAGAAAAACAACAAAAAAAGAACAACGAAAAGAACAACAAAAAGACAACAAAAAAACAACAAAAAAACAACAAAATACTAACAAAAACAACAAGAGAAATCATAATAACAATAATAATAAAAAAAATGAAAAAAATTATAATAAACAACAACAAAACCGACAGCTATCATTGCAACAACAAGTAGAAGAACAACAACAACAACAACTATTAAAACAACAAAAACCAGAACCACAACAAAAACGATAGTAATAATAATAAATAACAGAAAAACACACAACAACTACCACAGAGATACATATTTTGTAGAGGAACGGACATTCAGTGGTGTCTGTGTGTGTGTATGTGTGTGTGTGTGAGTTATGCTATCCTCAGACATGTGTCAGTGTATGTGTGTGTTTGTGTGCCTCATATCCATATACAGGAAAATATTTTTAACCCCAAAGTGACCGTAGAAAGAAAATTAATTTATTTATAGGAACCCACAAAAAAACAACAACTAAACAACGACAGCAGCATATGTACGGTGTTAATGTCCTAAACACACATAAACACACACACACACACACAGAGACATACACATACAGACATACACACACAGACATGCATTTGAACCTGTAATTGTAACTGTTATCAATGTTGTTGCTATTGTTTGTCTATTCTACAGGTACAAATAATGAACTACAGCATTAAAGAGAAAGAACAAGAGAGAAGGAGGAGAGAGAGAGAGAGGGAAAGAGAGGGCGAGATAGATGGAGAATGAGCGAGAGTGAGAAGGAAGTCAGAGGGAGGGAGTTAAGTTGGTGGATGGTCGATTATTCTTTCATTTTGTGGTTTACTTTAGAAGAGTGGGTTTAAAGAATGTTCACTATCTTCGTTGTTGTTGTTGTTGCTGTAGCTGTCTTGTTTTTCTTTTTGTTGTTGTTCTGTCGTTTTTTTCCAGTTCATTTCTTCTGGTCGACAGTCGCTCTATAAATCGATAAATTAAATCTAAAAAGGTAAAGTTGTGAGTAATTTAGAGCTCTGTTTCCGTTTTTTGCTATTCTTGTTGTTGTTTTTATTTTTGTTGTTGTTAACGGAAGCGCAACAGCAACAGCAACGAAACTCTGACACTTTAAAATGATGGAGGAGTTTTTTGCCTCAGTTTGAGAAGCACTGCATTTCAAGTTGCTTCCAGGGTTTTACAGACTATAAATTATCAGGAAAAATAATAAAAAAATAAAAACAATGGCAACAAATCCATGCTGCTTAAGAAACTGTTAACAGTACTCCTACTTTATATCCTTCTCACCACCTCCTGCCTCTTCTAGCAGTCTTCCCCCCCCTACCACCCCCCCCCTCCCCTGCACCCCCTCTTTTTCCGCACCCACTCAACACTTCTTCCAAGAAACTTTCTCCTGTCTGCGTTGCTTTCCGAAGAGAAACAATCACTGTTTTCCAGCTTGTTTTGAATGCGAAATTAAACCCGTGAGTTTTTTTAGTTTATTTTAGTTTCCTTCTGTTATTCTCCTTCTTCTTCTACCCTCCTTCTTTATCATCGTTCCGTCAGACAGACTCAGACAACAACAACAACAAAGTAATGAGATGCAAATCCTTCGCTTCGAGTGCCGATTCTGAGAGAAAAGTGATAACGGCGTTGTTGTTGTTGTTGTTACATGTCTTGTTTATTATAGTAGCTGTTGTTGTTGTAATTGTTGTTGTCGTTCTACTTGCCATTGTTTTGATTTTTTTTATTAGTTTCAGTTGTTGTTTTTCTTGGTGTTTTTTTCGTTTCGTCGTCCGTCGTTGTTGTTGTTACTTTCTTCTTCTTCTTTCTTCTTCTTTATTATTTATATGAAGTGTCACAGTTCGAAAACTTTAATTTTTATTTGCAGATGCCGAAAAGCAATAAAATTCGAAATTTCAATTAAGAGAGAATAAGTTTTCAAACCGAAAAGTGTTTGATGCCAAAAAAGGAGGAAAAACCA
Source organism: Myopa testacea (assembly GCA_949629155.1). Taxonomy (NCBI): domain Eukaryota; kingdom Metazoa; phylum Arthropoda; class Insecta; order Diptera; family Conopidae; genus Myopa; species Myopa testacea. The sequence goes on along the minus strand of OX451345.1, from coordinate 4,182,426 downwards.
TTTAAATATTCACATTTATTTATAAAAAGCAGAGCAAGAAAGAGTGAAAAGAGTTGTTTATTTAGCTACCAACCAAAAGAATGAAAGTGTGTGCATTGATAGAGTATAGTAACCCTTTAAATCACCCTGTGATGCCTCTTTTAACTCAGTCTCTCGATCTCTTTCTCGCTATTTTTTAATACTATCTTTATTCAAATCGTGTCTTCTCTCTGCCAACCTCTTCCCCTCTCTCTCCACCCACCCCCTCTCTTTTTGCACCCTCCTTCCTCGACTGCTATTCATCGAAATTGTGTATTCAGCCTTCTTTGGCTCCTTTTTCTTTACTTTAAAATTACCGTAAAAATTGGCTTTGTTTTTACTTTGCTTTATTCTATTTTTGCTTCATCTATCCACAGATTTTTGTTTGTCTTTTTTTTAATATTTCTATTTTTAGTTAAAATCCAACAACGACGACGCTTCATTAAATTTTAATTACATTCACTCGGTGCTAAAAATGATTGTTTATATTATTGTTGTGATTGTTGTTGTTGCTGTGATTGTTGTTGTTGTTGCTGCTGTCTGTTTGCTTCAACATGAAGTGTAAACAACAACAAAACGATGAAAAGAAACCACAACAAAAAAAAGTCATGAAAACGGAAACTAAACACAAAAACGTTGCTGTTTAAATTACGATTTTCTTTTTTTTTTTGTCTTTGTTATTCTTTTGTTGTTGTTTTGCATATTTTTTTTGATGTTGATGGGATTTTTTTAAGATATTCAAGACGAAGACATTTTTGAGTATTCAAAACAGTGCAGCAGATTCGAAAACATGAATTCAAGGTCTCGAGGGAGGGGGGTGGGGTGTCGGGCGGGCTGATGGTCGGTTTGTGGTTCCTAGAAGAAACCATTTCTTATATGGGCCAAAAATGAGAGCACCTCGCACACGACTGAAACTAAGCAAACTATCAAAATTTCATGATCTGGTCTATTTTCGGCTCAGCTCAGATGTGGTGGAAATTCTACTAAAAATATCTTTAGTTTTTATTCGATTGTTTTTGTTTATTCTTTAGTTTTTAAGTACAAAAATGACATCAACAAAAAAATTTCTGTTCTCTGCAGTCATTAAAAAGAACTGCATTCGGTTTGTGTCCAGAGCGAATTCTTTCACTCCTTAAATAAAGCTGACTTTGGGAGTAATAACAACAACAACAACTACAACAACAACTACTACTACTATTACAATTACAACTAGTATTACAACAACAACAAACACGCAAGCAGTTGAGTGTCCCTTTCGAAAGAGTTAAAAGTTCAAAAAGCCTTCAAAACTCAATAAAAATGCTCCGTGTTTTGGTCCATTTTGTGTGCTTATTTTTGTTGGTAGTCATTCTCGATTTATTGGTTCTTTTCGATTTCCTCCCAACAAAAATGCTCCAATTCTTTTATTTGAGAGTTTTTCTTATTAAAGTCATTTGTCTTTTCTAGTTTATAGTCTGTCTTTTTTTCTAGGATTCAGTTTTTCCTGCTCTTTGGACTTCTATCACTCTTTCCAGAAACTGACAGAAGCTAGAAAGAGTAAAGAAGCGAGAGACATAAAAAGAGAGAGAGAGAAGGAGTGATAGCGAAATTGAGAGAAAGAGAGAGAGAGAGAGAGAGAGAGTGTGTGTGTGTAAGAGAGAGAAGAGGACGAAGAGGAGGGAGAGAGGACTTCAGCCTGTTTACTGGGGCCGATTTTTGAGGATTTGCTTCCGAATGATTGTGTTGCTCTTTTTTTCGGTTGAGGTTTTTTACAAAAGAAGTTCCCTCAGTTGACCAGTTGACCAGTGAAAGAAAAAAACAATAAATTTAAAAAAAATTGAGGTTACAAAAGCCTAAAGAAGGGATTACAAGAAAATCCTTAGATTAGGTTTTCGTTGGCTGAACAAAGTTTCATCACTCATTGAAAAAAGGTGAAGAATTTCAGTGCGGTTTTTTGCTGAGTCGAGGAAGAAAGACAGGCGAAGAGAAGAAGTACAAAAAAGGGGGGAAACACACACACACACACATAAGTATGTACATATACTGTATACAGTCGTCTCGGCACCCTGTTTACTGGGGCAGCCGATAATTACATTGAAGCAAATTACACAAGTTTAATTAATTATTTCGTTCTTCGCTTGAATTGTGCAACGTGGAAAGAAGAAGAAGAAGAAGCAAAACAGCAAAAACAACACCAAATAAAGTAAAGAAGAACCACGTCGACAAAAACCGCAATAATAATAATAATAATAATAATAGTAATAATAGCAAAAGCAACACAAAAAATAACAACAATTACAGTATCGACAATAATACTAATAGCAACAACAACAACAACAACAACAATAATACTAATGTTCTTCTTCATCTACAAGTTCTTCTGTGCTTCTTCTTCTTCTTCGGCTTCACGTTCGGCTTTCGTGCTTGCATGCTTGTTGTGAATTACATTTGTTGTTGTTTTTGTTGTTGTTGTTTTTATTGTTGTCCATATTGTTTTTGTCTTTCATGTTTGGCTTCGTCTTTGTTGTTGTTGTTCTTCTATTCATTATTATTTTTCGTTGTTGTTTATGTAGTTTATGTAGCTTATGTTGTTGTTGTTGTTGTAATTAGATGTCCACTAAAAACAGGAAACAGGAAAAATGTTAACATTTGATAGACACACACACACACATTATCTTTTATTTATTGATTATTTGATCGTAATTATTTGTCCCTGTTTTTATTTTCGATGATTTTATATCGAAAGAATACGATTAAAGTACATACAAGAAAAGAGGACACAGAAAAATTGTGAGTATTTAATTTTTAAAATAGAGAGAGAGAGAGAGACGGAGAGTAAGAGAGAGCATGAGAACGAGGTGATTATTTCCTTTTCTCTGTATTAAGATTTTTTAAAAGAAATAAAGAAAAGTTTCTAAACCGTTTAAAAACTCAAGAAAATGCAAGAAATAAAAACGAACTTTTGGAAAATACGTGAAAAAGAATAGAAAACACCACCAACAACAACAACAACGTCCCTTTTAATGCTTCAAAAAGTTGGTCCTTTCCATGGCTTTCATGTTAGACTTCAATTAAAGACAACCGCCGGCAGCAGCAGTCAGCCAATCAGTCAGCCAGCTGAGTTTGTCAGTCAATCAATCACTCAATCACACAGTCATTCTGTCAGTGCTTCAGTCAGTCCCGGAAGTATTGATTATTTGTTGAAGTCAGCTTGAAGTCAGGGTGAAGTTGGTGATGCGTTGCTTTTCATTGATTTTATTTCTGTTTTTCTTCGGATTCCGCTTCTTTTTAACTTTAAGGAACAAAGAATAAATAAAAAGAATGCAAATAAATAAATAGGAAGTCTAAAAAGTAGACTCTTCATTAATTAATTCTAAAAAAGTTGCTGATTTCGACACGCAAAAATTTAACATAAATAATCAAGAAGTTGTGAGTGATAAAAGTGAATCCTTAAAAAACGTGGATGCTTAAAGCACGAAGATTAAAAAAAGTCTTAATTTCAACTAAACGAAACCCTCATAAAAGGAGCAGCCATCAAAAATGAGGAGAATTAAAGAAATTCGGTGTGTCTTCGAAAATGTTGTCTTCAATAAAAAATCCAATCATTTTCGTGGAAAATTAAACATTTTCTTCAACTCTTTTTGACGTTTTTCTCTTGTTTTTTGGTTTCTTTAAATTTTATTTAAATATTAAATATTATAAATTATTATGCACGAAGCTTTAATATTTGAGTATGTTATTCTTTTGATACATTTTTCAGTTGTTAATTTTTTTTAAGTTTTATTAACATTTCTGTATATTATTTGCGTTTATATTATATTATATTTGTGCATATTTTTTAATTTAAATCCATTTTCAAGACTTTGAATTTTTTCAACACTTATTTTTCAACAAACTTCTTAGATTTTCCTTGAACTTTTAAATTTTTTCTATTATCTTTAAATTTACGGATTTATTTATTTATTTTTTTCTCATTTCTTTCAATGTTTTCAAGAATCACTTTTGATTTCCTTTTTCGCTGAACTTTCATTCGTTTTACTCACAATATTAAAAAAAGTGTAAAAGCGTACTCCAAAAATTTAAATTACATAAAAATAACAACGTTAACATGAGTTGCTTTCATTTTAAACTGTAATTTAATGGAATATAACTAAATTTATTTAAATTCAAATATTTGTAAAATCGAAGTATTTTAAATATTTTTTATTTTAATATTTCATTTTTATTTCCTTTATAATTTTTTATTTATATTTATTTCTTGATCCTTTTTTAATAGTTTATTTATTTCATAACTATTTTTCTATATTTTCCTTTATATTTTTTGATAATATTATTTTTCTTACTTTTTTGATTTTTCTTATTTTTCCGAAATTATTGAAAAATTTTAATTTATTTTTCTTTGTAATTTTTTTCACTTTTTTCCTAATTTTTTCACACAAAACAACCGACAGCC